>JASANE010013616.1:0-27325 GCA_030248225.1 Trileptium ribeirensis | reverse complement strand
CGTGGGATATTTATAATGCAATGAATAATACAGTGTTACTAACACATCATCTTCAACTCTCCTACCTCTATGTATAACGTTATACAACATCAATTCACATTTTGAATAACCTCGAGACACATTTTTATTTAGGCAATTCCAACGATACAAGTCCTGGTTGTAATCAAGTGTGCCATCTCGAAAAATTTATGCGAGACGAAAATCGCAAAAATGCTTTTATGAAAGCCATACAAGACCTAGCAAAAGGTAAAAATAGAAACTTTTTCAGTGGTCCAATCTTTGATTTGACATATATATTTTAATAATCGTATTAATTGTCTTGCACTAATGGCCGTACCTTCACTTTGGATCGTTGCGAACGGTTGGTACAATCAGTTTTAATACATAAGAAACTGTTGTAGAAATGAATAATGACATGCGGTCATATTCATTTAGTTTACCATGTCCGATGAATGACATTCGGTCATATTCATTTAGTTTACCATGTCCGATGAATGACATTCGGTCATATTCATTTAGTTTACCATGTCCGATGAATGACATTCGGTCATATTCATTTAGTTTACCATGTCCGATGAATGACATTCGGTCATATTCATTTAGTTTACCATGTCCGATGAATGACATTCGGTCATATTCATTTAGTTTACCATGTCCGATGGCGTGGTCTTTTATCAACTTATCATCTAATGGATTGCAGACGATAGCTTCCCTAAGGTTCTCTGCGCAACATCGCCTACACCCCAAAGTTTCTTGCAGAAGTAACAGCGTGCAGAGGCAGAAAAAGTGCCACTGATAGTTTCTACTCCTGCTGTAATCTCATTGGTTATTGGCGACCTGATAGATGCCGCTCCCCAAGAAACCCTGGGGTTGGGTGAGAACACACCTCACAGAAAAATTTTGGGACGTAATCCTAGCAGTTTTTAGATAGAGCGCTTTAAAACGACCACATCGTCTATAAAGGGAAATTTACATGAATAGGACCGAGTGCCATGATACTGTTTTACTAAACTTCATCAATGCACTCACAAAACGTCACTATGACGATTGACAAACAATTGGATTTGGTATATATAAGGTTTCCTTATTGTATATTATCTTTTTCAATGTGGGTTACCTGGAACAATTTTAAGACATTTAGCTACAGTGGCATCATGGCCTGGCCCAATACGGTTATACGTTTTTGCTTCGGTGATCGATTTTTCTGACATTTGTTCATGTTAAGAACGGTACCTAATTAGTTTAACGGTACCCAATTATCATAACATATATATATGCATCGTATCTAGATAATAAAGCCGTTTTAGACCTAGAGTCTGCTGTTTTCTTCAGGCTAATCACACATAACAGCCGATCATATTGAAATCGTGTATTGATATTTTTGAAATCTTCTAAGCATAGGTTTACAACGCAAAGTTAAACTTTAGTGAAAAATTGAGGAGCTTAGACATTTGCAGTACACGTTTGATTTTTCAACTGAGCTCCAGGAAAGTGAGCGGTGTGATACTAATGTCTGTTATACAACTTTTCTATTATACTTTGTTCAACACTATATCGATTGAGAGCAGAACAGGCTCGTTATTTCTCATCACTTTTTCGACAATTTAGCTCGCTTTATAAATGATCCACTTCATAACTGAAGGGGTTGAATAAAATTTGGACTGAAAAATCAATGTTACATCGGCATGAGTGCACCAGGGACCTTGCTGGGTGCCTGCAATTTATTAGCGCCCACAAATTTGTACGTTACTGTGCTACATGACTATCAGTTAGACAATTACTTGGCATAAAATTTTGCAACACCCACAAGTTTTAAATTTATGGGGTCTACTTAGTACCAAAATATTCCTGAGAAATTTTTATTTTTCTTCAGTTTTAAAGTGGACGATCTATTGCATGATAGATAACACACTTTCTAGAAGTTTTTTGCTGTGTAATTTTTACCATACGGTAGTGCACCTTAGTCAGCAAGATATACTATGAAATACAAACGATGATGTCACAGACACAATGTACTATATACTATAAGTGTCGTCCGCGCCCTATAGTTTATGTTAATAAAGGTGGGAAAATGACTGTATGAAATTTTGATTATACATAAACGTCTGGTATCATGTATAGAATTGTGTGGCGATGCTTAAACAAAATTTAGGCGACATTTAGTTCCAAAATCACAAAAACAAAATCACCCCGAAGATTACCGTCACCTCCAAATGGAAATTGTGTCTGTGGCACCATACAGAAAAGTGGACAGCGTCCTTGGAATGATTTAAAAACAATAATGTACATAATATTGTTGATGCTGCTGCAAATACAACTACAATGCGTGGTCAAAACTTGATCATCATGTTTTGCTTTTTGTAACATAAAGTTGCATTATGCATAACGTTTTAGGCTATGAATATGCTCGCAGTTTTACAACAATGGATGAACTTAAATTTGCGTATGGTAAATTGATTGATTTTGCTGAAAAACAATATAACGTGCCGGCAAATACTCAACCCAGGCTTCATAATAAATACGAAGACCATAAATGGCTTAGTTTGAACAATGTATCTGATATCGATGAAACGTCAAAGTTTCAAGGCGACGATCTTACAATTTTGACAAGTGCTGTACGAAAAAATATCACTTCGGACATGATTAAAGCAATGGCTACAGAAATAAACGCCAAATACGGAAAGGCACGGGTTGTTGTAGCTGTGTCAGAAAAATTGAAAATAAGCAATGACGTTAAAAGAATGAACAATGTAAAAATCGTAGCAG
Source organism: Trileptium ribeirensis (assembly GCA_030248225.1). Classification (NCBI taxonomy): domain Eukaryota; kingdom Metazoa; phylum Nematoda; class Enoplea; order Enoplida; family Thoracostomopsidae; genus Trileptium; species Trileptium ribeirensis. Next base: position 24,559 of record JASANE010013616.1, on the reverse strand, counting down.
TTAGTATTACACAGGAATGGATACACGGCGTATCGTGGCAGCAAATCATTACAGACATTAATACGAAATACACGTTTGTTGCGCCCGAATTGGTCAGTATTGGTAAGGACCCCAAATTTCCCCATCTTATATCGATACTGGAACATAACGCAGTGCACGTTGTTGGCTCGGCGTACAAAGACGTAGTCAAGCCGAAAGATGTGCATGTCGGATGTTATCACAGCTCGATGAAAAACTATCAATACAAAATGGCAAAGCAGTATCTGTTGAAGCCTGGGATTTGCATGATATGCGATCATTTAACTGGACCATTTATGATTTCTACTCGAACGTTAAACCTTACCAATCAACTCAATATTAAGTTAAACGGTAAATTATTTTTCGTTGAATTATTCGAGCAACTCACGCGTGATCTAAACATTACAATGTTGTGCGCCGATTCTGAAATTACACTGGCAAATACTACACGACTCGAACAACTGCCATATATTACGTGGTATTCTTTTATGCGTCATTGGGATCTTAATAAGGTGGAAATTGAGCAGACAGTGGTAACGAAATGTGGTGACAGACACTGTCCAATGATCGCTGCTTAGCTTAATACAAGGTTCAATGGAGTTCCAAGTATGGTCATCCATAAACATGGTGCGCTAAAATGCGTTGTTCTAAATTGCAATAACTTGGAACTGCCAGATCAGCGCATGCATTTTTATGCAATTGCTGACGGGAAATTGGTGCTGTTTTAACCAGAAATCTTTAAACTACCATGAATAACTCAAAGAAATGATTGAAAAGTGCTAAAAGCCAAATATGCAATTAACGTATTATTCTAGCAAAATCCACTTGAAGTACGATTTTAAACAAATATGGTTACTTAAGTATCGTAAAATGTAGTGTTCCGTGCATAATTTGAGTATATATTATAGGTTTACATGGCACAAACTTAACCAATGAAACTAATACAACAATCGAACAAACGCTTCATTATAAAACAATAAGATTGGAACACCCTAAGTTTAACTCACGCCGGAACGGTAATCAATAAGACCGAAGACATACCCTCCGTAAATGACACTGCTAACTGATTAACTGAACAAATAAGTCCGACAATCAAGGCTTTTATAGCATCGAACAGCATATATGCAAGTCAAGTTATTTGAGTAAACATTCTTCTATCACGTTACTATCTTCTGTAACCTACGTGGTTCTGGGGTACGAATTATCCACGTTAGATCACACTCTTTTAGTTATCAAGATCGAGGCTCGCATCGACGCTACCTATGCCGCGGAAACCACAGTCGAACTATTTTTGAGTAGCACAATTAATTGTTCACTCGATAGTTTATTATAACTCTTATAATCTATAGAAATACACATATAAACACACACTTACATTACTCACAGGATATGCTGAATACGCTCCGATTGTAAAGATTCTTGCAACGCGTCAATTTGTTTGATCACCGATTGGAACTGAATTGCTTACACTCGCTACGCAAGGGTTTAAATAATCTTCTCTCGCCCCAATTCCCGGAAACTAAATTAAACCTAGTTCTGAAACCTTGTCTTGCTGGCTGTCGAAATGGCATTCATGCAACAACTATCTTACGAACTTTTATTAATATCAACAACAGATAATATTGTTTTAATTACACGTTGTGCGGACAAACAATAACATTGATCAATGAATCTATGGAACATTGTGTTTGGTGTTTACTCTTTACGTCGCAATCTCATCTGCCAACAAAAACTTTGCCATCACAGTATATATAAAGGCTAAACTTGGAGCGTGTGAACCTGAACTATATCTTAGAGGGCCAACGTCATGCTGAGGAGCGCAAGCTATATGCATGCTGTGCCATCCATGATATACTAAGCCGAAGCCTGAGCCTTGCCTTAAGCTAAGGCCCATTTATAAAACATGTAGCTCCTAAACCCCCACACTTAATTCAGACAGAGATAGATGCTTGTTCACACAATCGACCATCAGGATATAAAGTTGAATGTAACATTTCTATATTCCATCGATATTATTTAAATGCTATTTTTATTAAAAATCTTTCGCTTCGACAGCAGGGCGTTGCGAATCTTTCTGTGTGCGTACAGAACATGACCAAATATAAACCTCACGAGGGCTCTCGTTAAGAGTGATTACTCGCAATATCACGACGCACCGGCTATGAAGAACTTATTGGTTGAGCTTTATGTGTTCATAGAAGATAAAGTAATAGTTTTGTAAAACATATATAATATGCTTTAATAGTCTTTCAGGAATGATATGGCACAGCGCTTCTGAACGTTGTAAAAGTGGGCAATTTTTGCTTTGACAGAATGCTTTATAATCATCGCGTGTGATCGACCTAGCTATAGTACAATAGGTCAAGCTGTTTTGCGTACGATTATTTCCCTAAAGTAAACGAACAGTCGTTACGCAAATGGTTGAATTGTAAGCTTTAAGGTTTGATTACCTGCTATTAATAAAATGCAAAACAATTTGTTAGCAAAAATTAATTTCCATCCTCCAGGCCCTAAAGTGCAATTGAATCCAATCCCACAAATTGTTGGTTATACGGAGTTGCGATAGAGGCCACCAGAAATTTGATGAAAATGAAAATAAAAAATTCAGAAATAAGCATCGCGGTCGAAAACTAAACTTTGAATTAACACGTGACAAAAGATTCTCATTATTATTGGTCATACAGAGTTTGCTGTAGAGGACACCAGAAATAAGATGAAAATGAAAAGAAAAAAATTTAGAAATAAGCATCGCTGTCGGAAAGTAAAACCTTGAATTGACATGTGACAAAAGATTGTGATTATGATTCAATAAGATTCAATGTAAAAAATATGCAACAGGAAGCATGTAATCATCGCACTCGTTAATAATTAAATGTCGTGCCAACACTACCATATGCATACAATTATGTGTCGATGAACGGCACGACAATCTTCAGATTTTTCATATATTCATCCATTTTACGTGGTGATTTAATCCAAGCTTACCTTCCCCAGGATTATGATCAACATTGTGGGTAATTAACATGACTATCATACCACGTTCTTGGCTACTAAAACTATACTCCATCATGTTGTTAGACCACCAAAACCGTCCACTCACTAGGTTCGTACACCACCAATTTCAGACCTCTTAGTTTTTGACCACGAAATTCACATTCCCAGGCCGCGGTAGGTCTGGATTTGGTGGTCCAAGCCATGGGAGAGCTTACAGACGATGGTGCCTGATTTTTTGAATATTGCCTTTTGAATAATTTGATCAATTTAGTTATGGGGTCTTGGGTCTAGATGTCGTGGTGCCAAACTTGGTGGGTCTGTGGTCTTGGTGATCGAAGAACATGGTGGGTACGGTTTTGGTTGTCTAAGAACATTTTGAGGCTGTGATGTTTATGAGCCACTGTCAAGGCCGAAATCGCTCGCGACGTACCGCGGGCGATAATATGGGAGATCTGACGAACGTCGAACACTTCAGCAGGCTACAACTCATGAGAACTTTAACCGTTTTCCAATTTTATATGTATACTGCAAAATCGTTGAGCCAAATTTGCACAGAATGAGTCAGTTTGGCTCAATGATTTTTAGAGTGTATTTCCATCCATGGCCGTTATAAATTACATCCTATTATATTATATCCTATATATTACATAATGCATCGTTTAATCGGCCGTTCGCAGAACTTTGCTGTGAAATGTTTTCGCAAAAAGCTGTAGTGAAATTTGCTTCAAGTCTTGCAATGCATCGTTTACTCGGCCGTTCGCAGAACTTTGCTGTGAAATGTTTTCGCAAAAAAGCTGTAGTGAAATTTGCTTCAAGTCTTGCAATGCATCGTTTACTCGGCCGTTCGCAGAACTTTGCTGTGAAATGTTTTCGCAAAAAAGCTGTAGTGAAATTTGCTTCAAGTCTTGCAATGCATCGTTTACTCGGCCATTCGCAGAACTTTGCTGTGAAATGTTTTCGCAAAAAATCTGTAGTGAAATTTGCTTCAAGTCTTGCAATGCATCGTTTACTCGGCCGTTCGCAGAACTTTGCTGTGAAATGTTTTCGCAAAAAAGCTGTAGTGAAATTTGCTTCAAGTCTTGCAATGCATCGTTTACTCGGCCATTCGCAGAACTTTGCTGTGAAATGTTTTCGCAAAAAAGCTGTAGTGAAATTTGCTTCAAGTCTTTCAATGCATCGTTTACTCGGCCGTTCGCAGAACTTTGCTGTGAAATGTTTTCGCCAAAAATCTGTAGTGAAATTTGCTTCAAGTCTTGCAATGCATCGTTTACTCGGCCATTCGCAGAACTTTGCTGTGAAATGTTTTAGCAAAAAAGCTGTAGTGAAATTTGCTTCAAGTCTTGCAATGCATCGTTTACTCGGCCATTCGCAGAACTTTGCTGTGAAATGTTTTCGCAAAAAAGCTGTAGTGAAATTTGCTTCAAGTCTTGCAATGCATCGTTTACTCGGCCATTCGCAGAACTTTGCTGTGAAATGTTTTCGCAAAAAAGCTGTAGTGAAATTTGCTTCAAGTCTTGCAATGCATCGTTTACTCGGCCGTTCGCAGAACTTTGCTGTGAAATGTTTTCGCAAAAAAGCTGTAGTGAAATTTGCTTCAAGTCTTTCAATGCATCGTTTACTCGGCCGTTCGCAGAACTTTGCTGTGAAATGTTTTCGCAAAAAAGCTGTACTGAAATTTGCTTCAAGTCTTGCAATGCATCGTTTAGTCGGCCGTTCGCAGAACTTTGCTGTGAAATGTTTTCGCAAAAAGCTGTAGTGAAATTTGCTTCAAGTCTTTCGTCGGAGGTCTGTTGACGATTTTGAAGGATGATCCGACAACGACGTCGGAGGGTAAACAGTGTACAACATAACCAAAACTTTTGATACGGTACTTATAGATATATGCTATTTAATAAATACCTATTGTACATTTAGCCTTAATACATTGCACAGCTGGTACAACGTATCAATACAGTGGCGCAAACTTCCCAGAAATCTTGGTAGTGGGGTCCAACTCAACTGAAACTTAAAATACCTATTCACGAGTGGAATATAAGTAAATTTCTCAGCTTTCTTCACTGGTGACTTCATTTGCCCTTGCCCTCTGCTGCTTTTAGCATTGTTATTGTTGTGCGATTTTGGGATTGAGATTAAAATGATATAAAAAGCTTCTCTGTGCGTATTAAATACAACTTCGGCTGTGAATGTAGTACTGAACAGGTCATCCGAGTGGGAGAATTATCAGCATCTACTATTATGGCCCAGAAAGTTGGGTGAAGCGGTGCGCTCCGGCATTTGTAGACCTTGCTGTTCAAGCCTTGGGGGTCTTTACGCCAATTTGATTATATACAATCTGATAAAATCAAAAATAGCATAACAACCTGTGACTATGACAATGAAAGTTTTGTTTTAGTGCATATTTCACGACATTCATACTTTAACTGCCTTCTGTTATTGCCACAACCTTCAGGCTGTTACATAGTTTTCGATATCTCTCCGACTCTACATCATGTTTTGTAATGAACATGTTATTGTTAACATCACTATCCCTTTATTCACACGGTTATGCTAGATGCATTTCAACCGAATGATATATTACTCCAATTTTTAGTCCCGGACGTTGTGGACGAAAAGCCCATCAAAATTGGTGACGATGCATGCAGTGCGATGCGTAAATAGTGAGTGATAAATACCACTACTCTATTCGAGGCGTGAAATTTCAGTATAAATTAGGTCTCAAGTGTAAGTAACAAGCATGCTACCAGCAAAGCATAACTGTGAATAATTTTGGACTGCAAAAATTTTGTCATGGGAGATTCTGAGAAAACTTCGAGGTTTTTGGACCGCTATAAACAGCTAACAATGCTAAACTGCTGTAACACCTTTCTTTTAAGACAAAACAAAAACCAAACTCTTTTCAGCAGTTTTGGGCGAAATTACTTTTGAATAGCCGAGCTTATTTATACAATATATGTAAGTTGCCTAAAATTTACTTAAACTCGTATGACTAAAGACTGATTGCCATATATGGGTTATCTTTTCAAGATGAATATGTATTTCAAAATGTGTTTAGATTTTGATGTTACTATCTGTAGCTTCGCAGCGGCGGCACCGGTTCCGCCCATCTTTTCACAATTAATGCATGATCTTACATAAAGTCCTTATAGTGCTCTTCCAGAGACACAAAGGAACAAAAAATCTGAAGATTCTGATTGTGCCAATATCAGGGTATTTATGCAATTTTCATATATAACGTTAGAATAATTTATCGGATTTAACTGTTATTTTCGCCGTGCCCATTGCCTATATATTGTTTCTGATAACAATCCTTAAGGGGATATCCTTCGCCATATAAGATTAAGTGATATTGACAGACCGACAGTTTACTTCGCATAGACATAGCGAGTAATTTCTCCGACGGCGAGAACACCAGATTTGCTGCTGAGTAGGCACGTAACCAGACTTTCCTTTCAAGGAAGCCAGCCAAATTCAAGGGGTGAAAATTTTTTTCTCCTCATAAAATCTGCAATTAGATCAAATAGAGACAGTTTTTGCAACAGTCAAAAATATAGAAAGCATCTGGATTAAAACAACCAATACCCAAAGGAACACGTTCTGTTCAATTTCCCAAGCAATATTTGTTGGCTACAAATGAAATACCATTTCGCGGTTAAAGAGTATAAGATTGATATTTTTCAACTGTTTTTCAGGAAGTGCGAACAGAATCTCAAGGGTGGAAGGGGAGTTCGGCCGCTCTAGCTCCCTCCTGGCTACGTGCCTGCTGGTGAGGCTTATCTTACCCGCAACCCACGCACATAAATGTGTCTTTCGGTTTTCTGGCTTACTATTGCGGTGGGAGGGTGCATCGATGGCTATTCTGGGCGACACGGCACACAGCATGCCGTTCTTTGGCTACGACCTTGTTACGGTGACACGACTATTTGACACATAAATCCCCCAAACAACGAGTGAATTAACAAATAAACACGCATACGACGTCGTCTGTTCTATACCTAGAAATGGCAGTACTTACTATTGGTTTGCCGTCTATCCACAGATTCATCGGCTGTTTCAGGTTCACATGAAATGAAGTCTTCTTTCATATATAAAACAATGCTGCCTCCAATAAAACCCAAAACGAATCCAAGAAGAGCTCCAAATATTATTGACTGAGGTCGAAACGGCTTTATCTGATTAGCCATTTAATGCACGTTTTGTGTAGCAAAGCTTAGCAACTAATAATATGAAATGTCGCCTGTGTGATAACAAAACACAATAATCATACGGTAAGCATTGCAAAATTGGTGAAAATGAAATGTGATTTTGTTCCCCAACAGTTTCCGATATAAGCAAGATCCTACCGATGTTCCATGTATTACTCGCCGGTGTAAACTATTTAAACCTGAATGCATTGATTAAAATATATTGAGGTTTTTGACGACTTTCTTTACTTTGATTTTTATCGCACTATCGGCGACCCATCATAGAAACTTGCACAACGGCATATTTTGGTTATTATATTGAGATTATTTAAAAATATACAGATAATGCAGCAAGGTTCGAGTGCAGATTTTAGGATTAATATAATTATAAAAATTTGAGAAGAATCCAAATAGCGTAGCAAACTGCATTGGTTGACTATAAATATGTTGCCGTGTGTATTCTATACTCACCCACAGAGTTGACTCAAAAATGGTAAAGCCTCTTGGTCAGAAATGGGCATCGAGGATTAATTTTGGCTTATTCAGTGAAATATGATTTTTATTCCAGCGCAGAAAAGTACAAACCTTAGAATTGCAAAAAAATTGATTTCGAGTAGTTTCTTACGGGTATATAGTTAAACTAAACTGCATACCGTTTCTTCTATCATTATAGCTATTGGCGATCTACCAAACTTCCTTCACTATATAAGAGAATGCAAACTTGTGTTTAGGGCGTTGCGTGTGAAACTTTAATTTGATTTAATTAATTTGATTAACATTAATTTGATCTGGGAGTACTTTCTCATGAGCATAAAATTAAGCAGCACTGCACGGATACGGCGTGAAGTCCCAGTGACTTGAGTTGCCAGTACCGAACAGAGCGAAGCCGCGGAACCACTGCACACAGGAACGAAGAAACGAAAACCCCGTAAGTAGTGGACACAAAACCGAGCTATGCGACGACCCCATAATTAGTGCAGACTTGAAGGAAACTCAACTACCCAAGTCAGACTAAAATCAGATCACTTACTCAGCAACACAAGATACTTTTGCATCAAACACAGTATGCGAAGGCACCCAGCGGTCAAATGTCTCAAAAATGCATCGACTGATTATAAAAACCACAACTTTATTCAATTAAGCACTAAACGTACCGGCGCTAGATCAGATCGTATTAGAATTTTTAGGTTAAGCAGTAGTTCTGTCACAGTTACAGGCATAGTCGGGTAGGTCTGACAGAGACAGAATCCTTTAAAGTTTGTCTAAAAATTCACTTGTTTGGACATTTTTAAAAAAGAGCCCGGTGGTTTATCTAAAATTTGTGTATTTGCATATCGTAAGAGCTTTTCATGATCTATTGACTATTCACAGATTTTTTACTTTGTCCTCCGCCACTTCCATGAACATCAAACTAACCCTATAAACTGCGTTAAAATTAAAAGGGTGATTTGATTTCGGAGCTGTTGTGGGAGAGAGAGGAATCACATGGCGTTTAAGACTACAAAACTATTCACGTAATACTTGTAAGCTTTCCATTGTTCCCGTATTTGCTTATATGAATGAAAATTAGAAACGACAAATTCAGGCTAAAGAGAAAACGACATAGATATGCGTTTTCACAATTAATTTAAGCAATGTTGTTCGCCTACAATGATTTCAATAAATGCATTTGCGAATACAATTAATCACTACGTTCACTCTGGGTGAAATGGATCCAGCGTACATTATCAAGCGTGTCAGATGCTGCAAGTTTACATGTTCGTTCTTACTCGATCGCTTTGTGAGGTTCTTTAAAGTACCGAGTGCTAGATAGCTCAGTAGTAGCGTGCCCAACTTTCACCCTTACAGCGCAGGTTCGATAGCTGGCTTGACTTTGCACGATACACAGATTGATTCGTGCATGAAACAGTTCAATGCTACTTTTCTGAATAGTCCTCTCCGGAAACGTTAGATAAGATTATGGAGCTGAATTTTGATACACCAATACTCGCTCTCCGCCGAAATGTATAACCACAGATTTTAGTCGCAGTAAAACCAGCAAATTGAGCTGCTATGCTATATCTCTATAATATGAATAGAGTTACTCCTAGTTATGTACCAAAGCGACACATCCAGCATAATGACAGGTGGAAACTAATGAGCCTGCTGGGATAATGACATTACTGTCCGGTTTTAGACAGTTAGTAATATAGACGTAATTTTAATTGGAATTGGACGAAATATATATAAATCATGCTTTTGGCTGATGGTTCAATTGGTACAGATTTCTGTGATCAAAAATTTCCAATTTCCAAACACTGTTTTGCAACCAACACGACAGCAAAGGGTTACAGCCGACATGTCAATAGTGTAGCTACTCCTCCGTCAAGTTTAAAACGACTAGATATCAGAGATTGTTCTATAAAGCATTCCTTGTGTCAAAACGGGGGTCAGAGTTGGGTTTTATCAGCTTGGTGCTCAGATAATGTTTGTATGGCCATCACTGAGTACGTCAGTAGTATCTAGTTTTTATGGTACATTAAACGTTATTTGCATATAAATTTCACTTAAGGATTTAAGAATCTTTTTGTACGTCAGTGCTAGCGGAAGTTCGGTCTAATAACGCTTTATATCATAACTTAGAAACGCTTTTAACACATACCCAAACTAATAGTTATATATTGTAGGCACAGTGCTAAACTGAATGCTATTTAAACACGTCTGAATCAGAAATTATCTTTGTTAGCTCAATGATAGCAAGGCACCGAGTGAAAACAGTTCACTCCATGAGATATATTATCTTATTCCATGAGGCAATTTGTCCATATGAGGTCGCATTAAGGCACTTCTAAGTTGGATCACCCAGATCAGTAATGAAGGATCAATACAGCTAAATAGCACTTACGCCACGCAGATTTGCCGATTCTCAATCAATCTTAGTATCAATATAACCAATAGTGCATGACGCTTCCCTGCACTCACATGTTAGCTCGTGTTTGATGATACGGATGTTCTCGGCCTGACCCCCCTCCCCCAGGTTCTGGGGGTGGCTCGGACCCCCAATTTTGGGGTTGGAAGGTACGTCGGACCCCCCCCCAGAAAGCAAGCTGCCTATAAACCGACCCCCAGAAACTGGGGGAGGAGTACGAAGTACTCCCCCCAGAAACTGGGGGTCAGGCCGAAGACGCCCGTATCATCAAACACGGGCTAACATGTGAGTGCAGGGAAGTGTCATACTCTTCCCTAATGCACTCCTAATATAACTAATGGTTTTATAAGATAAAGGGATAAAGACGGTATCGAAATTCATTGCTCTGTAAAACGACCACGTCGTAGGAGTTACATGTTTCATAATAACATAAGAAGCTAAACTTTTTCGTTTTTGGAAAAATTTTCAAAGCTCTTGAAATCAATCGATACTGCAGTTAATATGCTTAGCAGGTTTAGTACGACGTTCTGGTTGTCATCCAGCAGTTCCGTTAGTCCAGCTAAGCTGAGCAATTTTATGAACCAGCTTGATTATAAGCTAGCATTATTTACCAACGCTATGATGACACACGATACCTACAACAGTAATTTTATCGGCTGGTAACACCACATTTACCAAAAATGTACAAATAATGAAAAATAAACATAAGCGAAACGGAAAGAGACAAAACAATAACACCGTGCCGCACATAGCAAAGCTGTATATTCCTTGACAATACGTGTGGCAATTTCGCTAAATGACATTCTATCGCTGGAGCTATAGCATTCGAAACCTGAGCTCATGGATTTGTGTCACAGTTAGTACCTTGATATTGTTAAACGTTTATCTGGAGCCAATAAATACATAGCTCACCGGTGTACCGGCTTGTGCTATTAAAGCAAAACGGGAACCGATAATTATGCACGAACAGAGATTTCTTCTGGCGATTGAGGAAAGTTGTAGCTAGCGCTTTTTCAATTCCACGGTATATATAGGAATCGATGCATCGTCGATAAATGGTCTCGTGCACTATAGTACAACCCAAAACACGCACTGTATGGCTGATATACTGAACCGAATTAATTAATGTACGTGTATGAGTTTCAGGATACCAGTTGCATATATATATTAGTTGTTATATACCTTAAGCATCAACTTGAGACTAAAATGACTCAAAATTTCTAATCTCGTTCTAGTATAAACATGCGTCGCCAACAGTGCTTTATTTAAATCAGATTGAAATGTCGTGTAAAATACTTCGTATTTGTGGAAGCGATGTTAACGCACACAATAAATATTACAATATAATCAATTTGGACGCAAATTCATAAAGAAAAATGAGCATTATACCGCTGAAACGCGTTTTGTTTATTGTCACAGCCGCTAGACTGTGACATTGATTTCACCTTCTGTCAGAGTGTGCATTAAAGCTTTAATTGCACTGCACTGCACGTATCTGTTATAGTCATAAAAGACTTTTCAGATCCGACCGCTGGAGTCTGCATGCCAGGCAAAAATGGCATGCAGCAAACGTCTCGGATTTGTTGACTACAATTAAGATTAAAACATTTAGGAATTCCAAGAATTGATGACATCGAAAATTATATTATCAACTTTACCAGGTCTGAATTCATTCTTGCTATTTCATAGACAGCATATTCGCAAACGCTGAAGTCAAATAATTTGACATGTTTCAAAAACCATATATTATGCTGAACCGTCGTAAAGTTTATATTTAAATAATTATATGTAGTCCAGGCGCATAAATTCTATTGTTAACAGCAATATGACTGCTGTGAAATTCTTCTTTTAAGAAGAAAACTTTTTCGTTTTCAAGCGAAAGTTCTTGACACATAGTATGTGTTTCCGACAGCGTAGCTTGTTGTTTATTAATTCATCTAGCCAAAAACAACGATATCATTTACAAAAGCATAATTGAACTATTCATACAGAGACAGGGAGACTCGCAAACATCTTTGCATCAGCAAGAGAATCAAAAATGAAGCAAAAGAGTAGTGGCATTGACGATTAAGGCAACAAACCACAGGTTAGACTAGATTAGAATAATCCGTTTGCCATCTATAACCCTGCAATACTGAGCGAAATCTAACTCAGAGACTTTGTATTTAAAGTATTCTAAGTTTATAGATCCAACAACATCCGCTGTAAGATCATTCCAAACGGGAACTTCTTTGGAAGGAAAAATGCGAGCATGTTTAAGGAAAACGGTTGAACATAATCACGCATGTCCATATGTGGTGCCAACGTGAAGATTTATTCATATCCATTTAATTGATTAATTAATTCATTTCAAATTTTATGGATAAAACCTAGGTCCCCACAATTCTGTGCTCTTCCAAACGTTTTATTCTTAAGCTTCTGATCATTATATGACAGAGCTTTAAGTTGAGGAACTTTCTTTACGAACAATTTGCTGAACTCTTTCCAACATATCAATATCTTTCATCAAATCAGGAGACTACACGTCAACGCATACGCAATTCCTGATAATACAAATGTTACATCCAAATGAAGTAGCAAAGCAATATCGCGTCAACCAAGTTTATCACAAATTAGGTTAGTTCTTAAAAACCTTTTTGCTAAAGATTCAGAGTGGGCACAAAAACTGCATAAGAGTACTCCAAGATCATTGAAAGTTGTAACAGACGAAATAGAATGATTTTCAAAATAGCATTCTTCACATTCGTTCTGTAGTCCGAGATACATTGCGAAGCATTTCTTAAGAGCTAATTTCAACTCTTTGTTCGAAAAATGCAAATATAAGTCATTTTGCACTAACGAATAATCAAGACGATGTTCGTAACGCATGTGCAGTTATGCAACATTGGCATAATACATACCAAAGCAGGGGCTCAGGGGCTACATCACGAAGTACCACCTTCCCCTGCCGATGACCTGATCAACCCCCTCCCTGAGGGTACCTTAACCTAACCCCCCTAACCCCCTTGGTGCTCGGCACCCCTCCCAGATCATCATTTCGATGCGTGGAATATTTTAGCAAAAATTGGTAAAAAACAGTGCTAAAACTGCCAAAAATGAAGGTAGCATCGGCGAAAACGGATCGGTGGGGATGTTATCAAATTTTTCGCACCCTCTGGAGCACCTCCAATCCGAGGGTTTCTACCACCTGAGACGATCTACCCCTTATCCGCCTACCCCGGCCAATTAATCTGTAAGTAGTTCACACAAGTTTTTGGGCATTTTGCTCGACGAAACCCACAGTAGCAGTTAGGAATAATACGATTTTTCCATTTTGATTGTTGAGATTGCGACAAGTCATTTTTTCAAATTCCGTTCTAACGTCACATAATAGGTTTATCGACCTATAGTTACTGTTTTGTTGTTGTTCTGCTGATCCAACCGGGTTAGGTTTAGACAGAACGTTTTAGTTAAATTGTTCCACACTTCGTTACCGAAAGATAAATATTTAAAGGTGTGTTCACATGTCAAACGTTGCAGTTAGGAATAATACGATTTTTCCATTTTGATTGTTGAGATTGCGACAAGTTAATTTTTCAAAATGCCGTTCTAACGTCACATAATAGGTTTATCGACATATAGTTACTGTTTTGTTTCTGTTCTGCTGATCCAACCGGGTTAGGTTCAGACAGAACGTTTTAGTTAAATTGTTCCACACTTCGTTACCGAAAGATAAACATTTAAAGGTGTGTTCACACGTCAAACTTTTTACTCATATTTTAACGTCAGACTTTCATGAAGTTTTAGCATAAATTTTCATCAAATTTTGAAAGAATTTTGCAAATTTGAACGTGTGAACTGTTCAAACTTTTCTAGCATATTGCTTTAGTTACGTAATCATAAAACTTCAAAAGCTCCAAATTTGAGTTCAAATTTAGAAGCATTGTGATTTGCAATATTTTCCTATTACAAAGTAACAGCCATATGTTGATCAAATTTTAAGCTCTAGATTTGAACAAAAAGTCTGGCATGTGACGACACCCTAAACAGCTTAAAAATTTTAAGTTTAATTCTCCGAAATGCGAACCCAAAAACACCGTAAACAAATTAATTTGAAAACCCTAGTGTAAAAAGTACACATATCGTAACACAACGGACATTATAAGTACATAGTATTAAGCAAATAATAGCAAAAACGATTGTTGAAGCAGCTGAGTTCGAATATGGAACATCTCTGTCTAAATATCAAACGAACTAATATGAATTATGAGAATCAAAATAACGCAGATTTGGGCTTGCATAAGAGTATCAATGCTTCTCATACCATATGAAATAATATTCGCTGTAATAACGTTAGAAAAAAGAACAGCTTAGAGCGGGGGGGAGGGTTGGCGGGCGGCAGCCACACGACTTAGCCTTAGACTTAGTACATGGCTCATACAGGGACCTTAGCTTAGGCTAAGACTAAGGCTTAGGCTTAGTATATCGAGAAAGGCATGGCTTGCATTATCCTTCTGCCCCTAAAGTTCACATGGGCCTCAGGGTCGAAATAATAGCATCGCAGAGGACATGCACACGAAAGAATCCCAACTAGGGAGTTTGTTCGACGTACATCGCGCAACAAAACGAAGAGCCAATAGTAGCAGAAGCGACAGAAACAACACACCATAGTTATGGCGGCATCAGCGCGTCACGTAGCCGTGATTTCAACTGAGTCCTTGTTTCAACTGAAAGGCCTCTAGATGGAAATTTATTCCAGCTGGGAACTACGCGATGCGAAAACAAATGGTGGCGACCGTGCAAGTTTACGGGTACGAAGATTAAATCCGTGCTGCCTAAGGCCTCTATAAGGAGCAATTATAAACAATTTTTCGCTTGCATAATTAAAATTTCCGTAAAAAAGTTGAAACATGGAGATCCAGTCTGCTCGAAGCCTACGCCAATGGAGCTTCTGAAGATTTAAACCAGATTACAAAATTTTTGTATGATGCTTAATTTATATTACTAATTTGGTAGCTTATGTTGGACTCGTTCGATTAGATAAATGTCACGCTTCAAATATTGTTCCACACACATGATGCGTATTCTACGTGTGGCCGTATTAAGTTTTTTTACAAATTTGAAAAACATCGACTTTTGCATATAACAGAACCATCGCTTAACCAATCAACAACAAATAGCACAGTATTTATGACTACAGAGTAATGTTCAGATCGTTTCAGATATCTGCGTATTTGAACACCGAGATCGTTGAGGTGCTCAACAGAGAATGTCAGTATTACAGTAATAATAGGTTGTACTAGGATTTGCAAAATCAAAATTAGGCCATGCAAACTTAGACACGTTGAAGGCTAATTGCCTATTTTCATCCCAATTTACCACATGATAAACATCCTGCTGAAAATCAGTAGCATCTTCAATTTCCTATGTTGTCCAAATTACTTTTAAAAGTTTTATGCCATATGTATGTTTCCACAATTTGCATTTAACACATTCTTCAAAATCATTTAAATAGTGTAAGAATAATATTGGACCTAATACAGAACCCTCAACTACGCCTGATTTTCCCTGAGTAAAATTGGAATGTGAAGAACTAATTTTCAGATATTGTCTGCATCTCAATAATAAGTGTTGCAACCACGTAAGTAAAGGTGGACGGATTCCATATCTAAGGAGCTTTTTCAATAATTTGCTATGTTGTACTCTATCAAATGCCTCTTATGAGGCCATATAAATGACATCAACAAAGTGGTCAGCGTCAACATTGAGATGGTCCAGCAGCACCTTTTAGGAAAGAACCGAACTGCGTTTGATGTAACAAGTTATTTAAAGCATGCTTAAACAACATTTCTTTAATTTGCTTTCCACTACGCTGTTAAGGTTATACGTCTGTAATGTTGTCGCCGTTTTACTGAACCTCCGTATAGATAGGAACCACAACAGCAACCTTTATATCGACGTTAAGTATCACGGAAGACAAAGAACAATTAAACAATTTAGCTAAAGGCACGATTACTGGCCGTTTTCCTCACTGTTCCCTTAAATTTTTGTAATTTTGCTCGTAAATGCCAAAATTTTCGGCACAACTTAGGGGCTTGGCGGGGAGGGGATGGGGAGGCGTGCGGCGCAGTGTCTCAGGAATGTGGTGGTGATAAAACGACTTATGGGGGTCCGATCTACAGAGCTAACACTTTTACCTCCATAGACATGAATGATATATAAAATCATTCACAAATCTGGACTGTAAAATGATCTTGCTTTACAGCAAAATATACAGCGAATTGTCAAATATTGCGCAAAACAGAAATTGTGTGCCTATTTCTTCACTGTTAAAAAAGTTTCTCGAATAGGAATATATTAGAGCATCCATTATGCAAGATACTCTGTTATATATCTATACCCATTAGAGCTGCAATGGCCCGCCAGTTTAAAAATTTTGCAGATAACTTGAGTAGTTTATCGAACAACAATCCCAGCCGTTTTGCTGTTGGAGGTTTCCACATATTTTGTGGTTTCGCGATGCAACTCGGTCATTTCACTTGTCATTCGTTATCGCATTATTATTTCATTGGTGTCAGCCGAGTTTGACAAGTAGCCAACTGAGCGGCGTAAACCGTTTTCCATATACTAAACACCAGCATAATCATCTGCGCTTGCAAGTTGAAATTAATATCGGGCCTGACGGTAACCCAATACTTGCGTTTCGATATTTCACAAACATGCTATAGTTCTGTTGCATTATCCCACCAGCCCGCGTTTGCCCAAAAAAGGTCAGATTCTGAAAATTTTTTAGTATTTTTGTGATCCTCGAGACCTCCCCCGATCATTTCAACCAAAAAATCGAATTTTTAAAGTTTTAGATTTTTTCGGGTCCAACGCCCCCCTTTGGGTACCCAAAATTTTTTTCTTAAAAATAGGATTTTAACCACCATTCGACGAGCTGAATCTAATGGCGTTATTTTTAACAGGATCTGATAACCGTATTCTAATTTATGGCCAAAAACTGTTCAATTGCTAATGTAGCCCGCGTGAGTCATAAGTAAATTCGAAACGTAACCCCCCCAATCTCCCAGATTTCGAATAACGTTAGGTCTGGTTTGTACCATAGACTGATCAAAAACCTCATCAAATTTTTATTACACCAGGTATGAATTATTAATACTAATAATACACATTAAAATACTTACATTAAATCAGGGTACACAGCAACAGCAAATTGCGCGATACAATACACCGATTGACAGCGAGAATTACGTTAGTTAACTTGATTCACTGTTTGTACGAACTGAGGCCCTAATCTCACGATGCAAAAACCTTTAAATAATCTTTCAACACCCTAATTCTAGGAACCCGACTAAAACCTAGTTCTCAAACCTCTCTAAACCATTAGATTTTAATATAACGGTTGCCAACCGGGTTACGAATTCTTGGAACTGTGAAATCCGCTCTCTAACATAAGTTTTAATTTTTGCGTTAGAGAGAACCTTTTTATGAAATTCTCGGAATCCCTAACTCAAAACAATTTTCGCGAAAATCCAGCAGAAATACACTTACATTTCCGCTAATGTAAGTGTAATAGTTAAGGCACCCAGTGGCTACACTCAAATCCGATAGGTACCTAAACTATAGCCCTGGCACTCAAATTTTACAATTTTATATTATTTCAAACTCTCCCAAAGTTATAATTTCACGAATTTATGGAAATCTTATTGCCAGAAATGACCGAGGGGATGAGGTCCGTAATTTCTTAACGGGTAGACCAAATGTTGCCAAATGTTGTATGTATTATCTACAGAGTAACCTATGGTATTTGGCGTCAAAATCCGCCTATGCCCAAATCATCCCCCCTGCCCATTTTCACACAATTTCTATAGTTCTTAAAAGATTTGCTTTACTGTGCTGGGAAAATTTGATCTCAAAACTATTGCGATTTCCTGGCAATTAGATATATTGCACACGACTCACATGCAATGAACAAACAAACCATTGTACATGCTTTCATCACATATGCTAAATTACACGTATACTACACGGTTCACACGTAATGAACATAATACACAATTTCATACACATGCCAAGTTTTTACACATGAATTATGTGGTCGTGAGCACACGAAATGTATATATGAAGTAAACAGATCAGGCAATACCTACATTGTTATACACATGACAAGCAGATGAAGCAAAGTTTGTATTTTCCCACCGGAATAATTCCCACGGTACTTCTTAACGTAAAATGATTACATGCAAGACATAGGGCAATATTAACCGAAATAAGCAAACTCTCTCATGTGACGTGCAGTTAAAGGGCTTCGGCCGTCGTGTTTGGGGTTCACGACTTAATACGTCCCCCAGCATCACATGAGAGGATGCGCTTACCAACGCAATAGATCGTTACATTACCCCCTCCGCCACAAAAAATTTGTCTACAAATTTCTACTTTATCGTAGTGATGAAGGTAATTTGAGATGCAAAAAACCTATATTTGCGTCATCTATACTTTTAAAGATTTTACATTTAGTTATGCAATTCATATTAATCATTACCAACAGTCAGATTATTATTTTACGTTAATTATTCTTATGAGATGTTCTTTGAGGATGTTGATGTTCAGTGATTCTTGTCTTGTTTTGTTAAGGTTTCACCCCCCGTATAAACGTGTAACTGTCCCAACGTCTTACCAAATGCTTCCAATACCGTCTATAATATTGTATAAATCAATCCCAAATGTAATATCAGCGGACTTGTATGGGTGTGATGGTTGAATGTGAGACGATGGTGTTTGGAAACATTTATGTGGTGTTATCGATATATGTATATGATTGTGGTGAAACCGTTAACAATAACTAACGGCACTGATAGTGAATCACCGTGATTGTGAAACATAAAATAATAATACTGACTGTTGGTAATGATTAATATGAATTGCATAACAAATGTAAAATACTTTTTGACATTATCAATGACGCCTAGGTTTTTTGTCAAATTACCTTCATTACAATAAAGTAGAAATTTGTAACAAATTTTTTGTGCAAAAATGTAACGAGATACTATACATTCGTAACGCGGTGTCCTCATGTGATGTGAGACGTATTAGTAGTGAACCGAACGCAACAGCAAAAGTTACTTTTGACTGCACACGTCAGTTTTTGCCTTTATTTTGGGTTCATATGTCTTGCATGTAATCATTTTGTTTTGGGTACCATAAGAAAATGGGAAAATACAAACTTTGCTTCATCTCCTTGTCATGTGTATAACAATGTAGGTATTGCCTGATCTGTTTACTTCATATATACATTTCGTGTGCTAACGACCACATAATTCATGTGTAAAAACTTGGCATGTGTATGAAATTGTGTATTATGTTCATTACGTGTGAACCGTGTAATATTTGCGTGTAATTTGGCATATGTGATGAAAGCATGTACAATGGTTTGTTTGTTCTCAGTTGCATGTGAGTCGTGTGCAATATGTCTAATTGCCAGGAAATCGCAATAGTTTTGAGATCAAATTTTCCCAGCACAGTAAAGCAAATCTTTTAAGAGTTATAGAAATTGTGTGAAACTGGACAGGGGGGATGATTTCGGCACTAGGCGGATTTTGACGCCAAATACCATAGGTTATTCTGTCAAGATAATACATACCAACATTTGGCAACATTTGGTCTACCCGTTCGAATTTAATCGAGACCTCATCCCTACGGTCAATTCTGGCAACTAAGAATTTACATAAATTCGTGAAATTATAACTTTGGGAGATTTTGAAATAATATAAATATGTAAAATTTGAGTGCCAGGGCTATAGTTTAGTTACCTATCGGATTTGAGTGTAGCCACTTAAATGCCTATAACTATTACACTTACATTAGCGGAAATGTAAGTGTATTTCTGTTGGATTTTGCGCGAAAATTGTTTTGAGTTGGAGATTCAGAGAATTTCATAAAAAAGGTTCTCTCTAACGCAAAAATTAAAACTTATGTTGGAGAGCGGATTTCACAGTTCCGAATTCGTAACCCGGTTGGCAACCGTTATATTAAAATCTAATGGTTTTCAAGACGTTTGAGAACTAGGTTTTGGTCGGGTTCCTAAAATTAGGGTGTTGAAAGATTATTTAAAGGTTTTTGCATCGTGAGATTAGCCTCAGTTCGTACAAACAGTGAATCAAGTTAACTAACGTAATTCTCGCTGTCAATCGGTGTATTGTATCGCGCAATTTGCTGTTGCTGTGTACCCTGATTTGATGTAAGTATTTTAATGTGTATTATTAGTATTAATAATTCATACCTGGTGTAATAAAAATTTGATGAGGTGTTTGATCAGTCTATGGTACAAACCAGTTAACCTAACGTTATTCGAAATCTGGGAAGATTGGGGGGGTTTCGTTTCGAATTTACTTATGACTCACGCGGGCTACATTAGCAATTGAACAGTTTTTTGGCCATAAATTCGATGCGGTTATCAGATCCTGTTAAAAATAACGCCATTAGATTCAGCTCGTCAAATGGTGGTTAAAATCCTATTTTTAAGAAAAAAATTTTGGGTACCCAAGGGGGGGCATTGGAACCGAAAAAATCTAAAACTTTAAAAATTCGATTTTTTGGTTGAAATCATCTGGGGAGGTCTCGAGGATCATAAAAATAGCAAAATTTCCGGAATATGACCATTTTTGGGCAAACGCGGGCTTGTGGGATAATGCAACAGAACTATCGCATGTTTGTGAAATATCGAAACGCAAGTATTGGGTTACCGTCAGGCCCGATATTAATTTCAACTTGCAAGCGCAGATGATTATGCTGGTGTTTAGTATATGGAAAACGGTTTACGCCGCTCAGTTGGCTACTTGTCAAACTCCGCTGACACCAATGAAATAATAATGCGATAACGAATGACAAGTGAAATGACCGAGTTGCATCGCGAAACCACAGAAAATATGTGGAAACCTCCAACAGCAAAACGGCTGGGATTGTTGTTCGATAAACTACTCAAGTTATCTGCAAAATTTTTAAACTGGCGGGCCATTGCAGCTCTAATGGGTATAGATATATAACAGAGTATCTTGCATAATGGATGCTCTAATATATTCCTATTCGAGAAACTTTTTTAACAGTGAAGAAATAGGCACACAATTTCTGTTTTGCGCAATATTTGACAATTCGCTGTATATTTTGCTGTAAAGCAAGATCATTTTACAGTCCAGATTTGTGAATGATTTTATATATCATTCATGTCTATGGAGGTAAAAGTGTTAGCTCTGTAGATCGGACCCCCATAAGTCGTTTTATCACCACCACATTCCTGAGACACTGCGCCGCACGCCTCCCCATCCCCCTCCCGCCCAAGCCCCCCCCTAAGTTGTGCCGAAGATTTTGGCATTTACGAGCAAAATTACAAAAATTTAAGGGAACAGTGAGGAAAACGGCCAGTAATCGTGCCTTTAGCTAAATTGTTTAATTGTTCTTTGTCTTCCGTGATACTTAACGTCGATATAAAGGTTGCTGTTGTGGTTCCTATCTATACGGAGGTTCAGTAAAACGGCGACAACATTACAGACGTATAACCTTAACAGCGTAGTGGAAAGCAAATTAAAGAAATGTTGTTTAAGCATGCTTTAAATAACTTGTTACATCAAACGCAGTTCGGTTCTTTCCTAAAAGGTGCTGCTGGACCATCTCAATGTTGACGCTGACCACTTTGTTGATGTCATTTATATGGCCTCATAAGAGGCATTTGATAGAGTACAACATAGCAAATTATTGAAAAAGCTCCTTAGATATGGAATCCGTCCACCTTTACTTACGTGGTTGCAACACTTATTATTGAGATGATACAAATATTGTAAAATTAGTTCTTCACATTCCAATTTTACTCTAGGGGAAAATCAGGCGTAGTTGAGGGTTCTGTATTAGGTCCAATATTATTCTTACACTCATTTAAATGATTTTGAAGAATGTGTTAAATGCAAATTGTGGAAACATACATATGGCATAAAACTTTTAAAAGTAATTTGGACAACATAGGAAATTGAATATGATAATGATTTTCAGCAGGTATGTTTATCATGTGGTAAATTGGGATGAAAAAGAGGACAATTAGCCTTCAACGTGTCTAAGTTTGCATGACCTAATTTTGATTTTGAAAATCCTCAAGTACAACCATATTACTGTAATACTGACATTCTCTGTTGAGCACCTCAACGATCTCGGTGTTCAAATACGCAGATATCTGAAACGATCTGAACATTACTCTGTAGTCATAAATACTGTGCTATTTGTTGTTAGATCGGTTAAACGATCATTCCGTTATATGCAAAAGTCGATGTTTTTAAATTTCTATAAAACATTGGTACTGCCACACGTGGAACCCAAATTTGAAGCATGACGTATTCTTAATCGAGCGGGTCCCACATAAAGCTACTAAATTGGTAACATCAGTTAAGCATCTTACGTATGACGAACGCTTACATGCTTTAAATCTTCAGAAGCTCCATTCGCGTAGGCTTCAGGTAAATCGAACTTCGCGTTTCAACTGCTTCACGACAATTTTAGTTATTAAAGTTAAAACTGTTTATAATTGCTCCAAATAGAGGGCCTAGATAGCACGGATTTAAACTTTCGTACGCATAAAGTTGCACGACTAAATTACCACCATCATTTTTCTCGCATCGCGTAGTTCTCAGCTAAAATATGTTGCCATTTAACGTTGTATCGCTTGAAGCAACGACTCAGTTCAAATCTCGGCTACATGATGCACTGATGCCGCTATAATGGTGTGTCGTTCTTGTGGCTTCTGTGACTATTGGCTCTTCGTTTTTGTTGCGCGATGTACGTCGAACAAACTCCCTAGTTGGGATTCTTTCGTGTGCATGTCCTCTGTGATGCTATTATTTTGACCCAGGCCCATGTGAACTTTAGGGCAAGAAACAGAACGAAGTGACGCCTTTCTCGATATACTAAGCCTAAGCCTTAGTCTTAGCCTAAGCTAAGGTCCCTGTATGAGCCATGTACTAAGTCTAAAGGCTAAAGTCGTGGCTGCTGCCTGGCCAACCCTCCCCCCCCGCTCTAAGCTGTTCTTTTTTCTAACGTTATTACAGCGAATATTATTTCATATGGTATGAGAAGCATTGACCTTACGAACTGACTGCGTTATTTTGATTCTCATAATTCATATTAGTTCGTTTGATATTTTAGAGATAGATGTTTGATATTGAACTGAGCTGCTTCAACAATCGTTTTTGCTATTATTTGCTTAATACTATGTACTTATAATGTCCGTTGTGTTACGATATGTGTACTTTTTTCAACATGAGGGTTTTCAAATTAATTTGTTTACGGTGTTTTTGGGTTTTTTATTTGGAGAATTAAACTTAAAATTTTTAAGCTGTTTAGGGTGTCGTCACATGCCAGACTTTTTGTTCAAATCTAGAGCTTAAAATTTGATCAACATATGGCTGTTACTTTGTAATAGGAAAATATTGCAAATCACAATGCTTCTAAATTTGAACTCAAATTTGGAGCTTTTGAAGTTTTATGATTACGTAACTAAAGCAATATGCCAGAAAAGTTCTAAAAGTTCACACGTTCAAATTTGCAAAATTCTTTCAAAATTTGATGAAAATTTATGCTTAAAACTTCATGAAAGTCTGATGTTAAATACTAAGTAAAAAGTCTGACGTGTGAACACACCTTTAAATGTTTATCTTTCGGTAACGAAGTGTGGAACAATTTAACTAAACGTTCTGTCTGAACCTAACCCGGTTGGATCAGCAGAACAGAAACAAAACAGTAACTATATGTCGATAAACCTATTATGTGACGTTAGAACGGCATTTTGAAAAAATTAACTTGTCGCAATCTCAACAATCAAAAGCTAAAAACCGTATTATTCCTAACTGCAACGTTCTACATGTGAACACACCTTTAAATATTTATCTTTCGGTAACCAAGTGTGGAAGATTTAATGAAATGTTCTGTCTAAACCTAACCCGGTTGGATCAGCAGAACAACAACAAAACAGTAACTATAGGTCGATAAACCTATTATGTGACGTTAGAACGGAATTTGAAAAAAATGACTTGTCACAATCTCAACAATCAAAATGGAAAAATCGTATTATTCCTAACTGCTACTGTGGGTTTGTCTGAGCAAAATGCCCAAAACTTGTGTGAACTACTTACAGATTAATTGGCCGGGTAGGCGGATAAGGGGTAGATCGTCTCAGGTGGTAGAAACCCTCGGATTGGAGGTGCTTCAAGAGGGCGAAAATTTGACAACATCCCCACCGATCCGTTTTCGCCGATGCTACCTTCATTTTTGGCAGTTTTAGCACTGTTTTTTACCAATTTTTGCTAAAATATTCCACGCATCGAAATGATGATCTGGGAGGGGTGCCGAGCACCAAGGGGGTTAGGGGCTCAGGTTATATCTTTAGGGAGGGGTTGATCAGGCTATTGGAGCAATATGTAAATGAACCAAGACCAACATC
>JASANE010013615.1:0-58007 GCA_030248225.1 Trileptium ribeirensis | reverse complement strand
AGTACGTAATTTATTTTATGAAGCAATATGAACGAGTCAGTGGCTGTAATAACACGTATTGCCGGGTACCCCTGACATGCGCATAGCTCTGTGATCACCCCATAGTTTTGGGACTTATATTATTTCAAACTGTTTATTCTAATTGAATGAGATTTATGTGGTGGCCTTTGTTCAGTGATGTCTGTGGTGCTATATATATTTTTACTTTGGGGCTAAGTGCTTTTTGGTTTTTATTTCGTTGATTTCGCTTTTTCACATGAAACCCCTTGAGGATATCTAATGTCAATTTTGGAATGGATTGGGAGCCGTAGAACCAAACCGTGTGTCAACAGACAACGGTCAACGTAAACATGGATATTTGTATATAATTAAAAAAAAATAAGAAATTTGGATATTTTCTACCTTTAACAGGATAATCTGTCTCTAATAGAACAAGAAGACTTTTCGTGGAAATGTGATATCCATAATTTTTTATGCTAACATGATCCAAGCCAGCGCAGCCGAGTGCAATGCAGTGAGTATCTAATGTAATCGCCTTCCTTGTTAGAGCAGTACTCGCACGATTACGTTGCAGGTTATTCAAAAGAGGGTTAATAATATTCTACAATACAATTGTTCTCTCGGAAAATAAGTCAGCATCAAATTTTGTTTTCCCATTGACTTTAGATCAAAATATTCCCTACGCTACCTATTTAGATGACAGTGTCTGGGTTGTAGGGACTTTTTGATTAGTTTTGAACTGTGATATGGCTGGCAGTGCAATGTAGCATATTCTGATGTTCTTCAAAGCCATTATTTAGCCCACTTTTCATAAAAGGTTCACTAAACACTGAACAATGTCACGGGAGCACCTACTAATTAGTGAACCTTTTAGCGTATTAAGCAGGATGATTTTAACATGCAATTTCCGGGTCACGTGTCAGTCAGGTTCTGGGTCACATGTGTTCCGGGTCACTCGGGTTCCGGTCGAACTCCTTGACCTGTTTCCTATTTTGGTATATATTGTAAATATTCTTGCAAGCAATTTCGTAATTATCTTTGTTCATCAAAATTCTGAATATTTAGACATCGTTTTGATTGTATATATTGTAAAGCCATATCGATTCGACAAAATGAATCTTTGCAGTATAAATTTAACCTTAATTACAGACATTGGCATATTATTATTTTGTTCTTTGGTTTAGTCAAGTAGCGGCATGCTGACCTAATGACTAGGTTTGTAATGACTAATAACATAGTCAGCTCTGTTTAAATGATAATCATGTCTTAAGTAGTTTCAGCTGGACAACACCGAATATGTATCCGCAGTATTTAAAACCGAATGGGCAACATTTATGTTGCAGAAATTTGTATTACAGTTTAAACATATACCTGCAAAATGTTCGCTTTTAGTATGAAGACGGTCCCGTGTCCTATGAGCTATATCCACCACATAATGGTTCAAGCCTTAGATCTCAAGATATTGCCAACCCATCTGGTGCAGGCGATTGGTAGGTACTTTTGCACATTTTAATACTATTTTCGTCGCATGTGAAACTATATTCAAAATTTGGAAATGTATTTCATTGTGTAAAAAAAGTCATAAAAGCATTCACAGTGGCAACTAAATAAAATTGTTTCAAAATCAAGTTTTCATACGTAAAGATTCGTTAAACGTTATATATTTCAAACGTTATAAGCGTATAAATGTAATTTTATATCTCGAACTTTGAAGTTTGACGTTTAAAATTTAGTTTTCTGATAACATTTTAATAGCTATGATGCATCAGGATCAAGACAAATTTAATTTATCAAACTTTGGAATTTTTAGGTCGAATTGAACTGCTACGAAACAAGTTTTTAACCAGTTTTTAGTCACAACCGCTGTTCAACGCAACCCTATTAAACTAGTCATGGAACATAAATAAATGAAAAAGACTATAAAATATATACTAAAGTATGATCAATGTGCTAATCAATTTTAGAATATTAAAATGTTATTTTTCTACATCACAAAATCAAGGGTCAAAAATTAATATTCTTCGCTAAAGGCGGCAATAAAACATAGATGTACCGTTTTTATTTTCTGCCAATTTCTCTGATGAATAAGTATAAAACGTGCTATACAACCGTGAGTGAATGATTGGTTGCTATTGAGCATGGGCGTAGCTAGGAAAAAATTTCGGGGGGGGTGGTCTAACTCAGGCCGAGATCTTATGTTGCTTCGTTCTTTCCGGCGGTGTTTTTGCCCCGCAGGGCCGAATTTTAGATTTTTAAAGCGAAAAAAGCAATTTCTAGGCTGCTCCGACAGGAACAATGCAGTCCAGCTGAGAAAAAAATTTTACTAAGGGGGACCATTGATAATTTTTAAGGGCAAAAAAATTTCGGGAGAGGGGGAATTTCCCCTCCCCCCACTGGCCACGCCCCTGCTATTGAGAAGGCGTAGAATATGAACAAGCGTCTTCATATCTGCACAAGAATAAGGCCCATAACGTTCAATTTTGTATAGGAGTTCCTAATGGTAGCGCTAGAGATAAACATTTGTAGGTATACCTTTGGAAACCAACAGAGGCACCCCGGATAATAGTCACCATATATCGCAACCACGATTTCACTTGGTATCAGAATCTTCATCAGCAAAAATTTGGCCTTTCTAGCCAAAGAGATTGTTTGCAGCCTTAGAGATACGTTTGGAATTGCCACGATAAGTATACGTTTATTTGTTAGATGATAAGGGAAAAGTAATTCTTAGAGCAGGTATACCCACATAAATGCACCAAAAATCACGGAGGACTTTCAAAGATGTGTTTGCTCTCAATCAATATTTCACAGCTACTATACAATTTTTGGCATCTCTGTAAGTTTTAATATGTCTAAAATTAAAAAACTATTGGCAACCGTAACACTGCGGTGATAAATTCGATTCTTATGGGTGCTCAGTTTAGTGTAAGTTTTTATCTAATATTTTGTCTAATGTTTTAAGAATTTGTTTCCTGTGTGCCATAATTTAAAAACTATAATGAGTGACTCCAATGTAGTTGCGTACACTATGGTTGCTCTGTTCTCAGAATCACGGACTAAATCGTGAAAAAATCGCGTTCACATTTCTGCCTTCGGTATTCGCTGTTTCGTGGACGTGAACAAGGGCCATGTGACGTTCGACTTGGATTTGAGTATATACACGAACATTTTTTATTTCGCACGTTTGTCCGCTTTCATCAAATGACATGCTGAATCGCGCGGACTATGTGTGCTTTATACTATAGAAAAAACTGCATTGGTAATCGTGTTTGCAAGTGAACGTGGTCAGCAAACTGCGATAGTAAATCGTTAAATAGTGACAGATAACATCACTAAAATTGTAAAATATCGCGAACAGCAGAATTGAATTAAATTTATTTAAATACATAATGCGGAATCCTGGTTTGTGCTTTTGTGATCCTGAACTGACGTGGCACAACAGCAATCCAGGTGTACCCACCAGCAAGGCCGGATTAGTCATGAGGCATATGAGGCACATGCCTCAACGCCAAGGCTGGCGGCGGGTAAGCCACTCTTCATCAAGTCGCAGTGCTAAATGAGTAAGCGAAGCAAAGTGTAGTAAAAAAATTTCAAAGTGTATTTTATACAGTTGAAAATTATACGTAAAGAAACAGGACTGCGCACATTTGGTCTGCAGGGCCAGCTTGCTTTATTTAGTTTTACCCCAATATGTAGAATAAAACGTGTTTTAGCAATTGTGTTGAAGCATTTACATGCGTCGTAAATAACGTAGTATATATCGCCAGTATTGACTCAGGTAGCTGATAAAAATTTCTAGCCTTGGCTGACTTTGCGGCATGTCAAAACGTAAGAGTGGCTGGGAACGGTCGAAAGCGTTGGCCGAAAAGCGCCAAAGGGAGAAAGTCCTGGTTCATCTACTCGTAAATGAGACACACTATTCGGATCAAGTATTGCATTTCCTGCGATTAGCGAAGCGGTACAGGCTTCTGCAACCAGCGGTGAAGAGGCAGTCGCTGTTTCTCCTAGCACATCATCAAAAGCCGTCAGAAGGCATGCAGCTCCACCAGTGGAATCACTAATAAGGGACAACACTGCCATTGTTACTGTGAATATCCCTAAGAAGTTTTTATTCTTATTGACGCTCTGGAAATGAGATGTGAGAAAGAGCTAAATTTTTAGCTCTGGCTCTGCTATGCCTGAAGCATGTGATGTCCGGCTCGGCTCTCACAGACAGATATATATTAGGCTCTTGCTCTGGTCGGTTCTTGAAACATCGTGACAGGCTGGCTCTACAGTACTCTAGAGCCGAGACTAGAGCCTAAATTCTCACCTCTAGGCGCTGGCAAAGGGTAACAAAAGTACTCCACGATTTCAGATAAACTTTTACAAATTGCTTTCCTACTGATACTTTATCAATAAGCTGCAATTGTTGATTATATATGCTTGCTTGTCAGGGTTTGCTCTTCAGTCATAGTCACGGTTATGTTGACAATTTATATTTTAGTAAAAATTTAATGTATTTATGAAAATTGTTTCAGCAAATACGTCTAATTATTGTTTCAGTCTCAACGCGGGTATTATATATGGAATCATAAACAATTGGCCGATGAAGCAATCAGTCGAGCTTGGAAATATACTTGCAGCTAAATCGCTCAGTTCAATTCATCCAGTTGCGGCAGACATTAATCATATTGACATAAAGTTGTTTGAGTCAAATCAACCATCACGGGTGTAAATGCAATTGGGGCTATATGTTCGTCGATATTGAACCAAACCTAAATTTGAGCCCTTTATGTGAGTGGGTATGACTTAATGCTGAAATCTGAACCACCGAGCTAAGATGTTTTATCCTAAAATGAACTGCATTATAGTTATAGTTTTTTGAAAAATAAACTGATTTGGCGTTCTACATATATATAACTATGTTTGTCTACTTTCAGGTAGCTATTGGTGCAGCAATAATTCATTTTTGTAAAACCATATCAATTTCTTGACT
Source organism: Trileptium ribeirensis (assembly GCA_030248225.1). Taxonomy (NCBI): domain Eukaryota; kingdom Metazoa; phylum Nematoda; class Enoplea; order Enoplida; family Thoracostomopsidae; genus Trileptium; species Trileptium ribeirensis. Next base: position 53,029 of record JASANE010013615.1, on the reverse strand, counting down.
TCACCGTTATTTTCGGTTTTTGCTATATGTTAAGGTTATATATAAAATGGTTTCTGGTATCATGCTGGACCGAAGCTGGGGGTTCCTTAGGGCCTTGACCCTTCGCCAGCACTCTTTCAACTGCGCGTTGACGATAAAATTTTAGGGTCCATAAGCACTTTAACACCTGGAAACAAAATAATCACCCTAAAAATGTACAAAAATTTGTTCAATCAAAATAATTCTTGCTTTCAAGACCCCATGATAAATTTTTGTATAAGAGTATGACAATCAGTCGCACTTGTATACTTTGTCTTATACGTTGATATGGTCTTTTTTGGTTTATTCTCAACCCACACTCATATACTTTGTTTTATACGTTGATATGGTCTTTTATGGTTTATTCTCAACCCACACTCATATACTTTGTCTTATACGTTGATATGGTCTTTTTTGGTTCATTCTCAACCCACACTCATATACTATGTCTTATACGTTGATATGGTCTTTTTTGGTTTATTCTCAACCCACACTCATATACTTTGTCTTATGCGTTGATATGGTCATTTTTGGTTTATTCTCAACCCACACTCATATACTATGTCTTATACGTTGATATGGTCTTTTATGGTTTATTCTCAACCCACACACATATAGAACCTTCATGCCGCTAGGACCTTCATGCCGCTAGACACGTGGGCCAATATGGGGGCCAGGCCGAACACCCTGGTTAACCCGCCGGCAGCCTGCTAAGCTAAGCGGTTCCCTTAGGTCATCGCATAGATCACTGGGGAGTCGTGGAAGCCGGGGTTGTCCGGGCACCACACGCTAAGGAAAATAGTGGTGCAGCTGGGATTCCTTAGGGCCAGAACTGGTCCTAGTACAATTAGGTCTTCTAGACCATGTTTACTCCCTTCCTTGGGGCTAGCTGTCAACCACCACCCGCGTAACTAATGCGCACAAAAAATTATAGAAATTTTATTAAAATTCGAAAAATTCTATGGCAAGTACAGGAAAATTATGAGAAAAAATTGCGGAAATAAAGGAAATTTTTTAGTAATCTTCCCGATCTACGAACCTGCTAAGACCGTCTACCCTCCTCTAAGCCGACGGGCGTGGGAACTTATGATATATCAATATATTTAATTAACGATTAGCTTCTACCTCGTCGCCTGTACGTAAAATAGCCGAATATATGCTAATGCAAAATAGTGTAGATTTAAGGGAACCTATCAATATTGCTTATAGCTAGCTGAGAGGTATGCCGTTGCACCGATACAATCGGTGTTCGATTCGTAAAACTGCAAGTGTAATTTTGTCAGCTGCACAACTTTAAAAATAATAAAGGTTACGCTGCCAAAATATGAAAACAATGGACGCTAAAACCAATATTTTGAGAAAAATGTTCGATCCACGATGGCCGTAGTGACCATGGGCGCAAATCCGGAGGGGGCAGTGGGTGACCGCCCTCCAGTATTTTGCACGCCGTACCTGAAAAAATTCACAGCTGCTCTACTTCTATTCGTTTTTCCCATAACAATATTGCCACCAACCTTCTTTTAAAGGACGGAATTGCGCCGATGGTAGTGATCACGCATAGTAAAACAAAAAAATCAGTCATGAAGCGGCAATTTGCTGGTTAGAATAACATCTAAATCCCCAAGCGGGTCCATGAATAGTGGTTATAGGATGTTTGTTGCACACGCGGAACGTCTTATGTTGCATTCCTATTTATATCCCTACTTTGGATTGAGCCGTATTAAACAAATAACAGATGTGTATAATAGCAAATTTACATCAAATCTTTAAAATAATAATTCGATAACGCAGAAAAGTATTTTTCGGCGCATTATATTGCTAAAATTGCAACGTATTCCAAATATTAAAATACAACTTACCGTTTGGCGCTGGAGCTTCTAAATAAGTTAAATTTTCGTTTTTTTGTACTTGACTATGGGTTTCAACAGTCCGACTATATTTTCGCTGGATTCAGTTGAAGTGGGCATGACGTAAGTAGAATGTATTTAGCACCAATGTATATTTTTACATCGTTACGAATGTTTGCACTGTTTTTGTGTAATGTTTGCTTAACATTAGTTAAAAGAATTTCGAAATTCTTCATAACAATCATTCCAAATGTAATATATTTTCTTTATTTCAATGCAATCATGATGCTCCTATTGTATTTTTGTATATTAAACTTAAGATCATGCTTAATTCTCAACCTCGTACGTCCTTATTGATTTTATCCAAGAATTTAAGTAGTTTCATTGAAAATAATCGTTGGAGACGTGGAGCGCTTATGAACCTTGATTTAAGCCTTTTATTGAATAGTTGCATTTTTTGGAAGAAAATTTATTAATTCAACACATGTTTCTTGCTTTCACGACATAATGTATGGCCATTGTTAGTTTTAATAAGGATTTTAATACAGTTTCGTGGAAGAAGTCTACTTTGTGCATCACGCATTATTGAAACTTATCGAAGCCTATTATTTTAAATGTCTATTGCATCATTTACCGTAAGATGTGTGCGGCAGGGGATTTTGTCACAGTTTGCCGCGGCTCTAAACCCAAGCTTGGCTATCTACGAATGGCCATTGTGATATTTTGGGCCGAGCCAAACCCTACAAATATATTAGCTAATAGTAACGCGAGGCTGATAAATTGTCACAAGGGCTGGAACCGGCTTTAAACGCCAGAACTATATGACGGCAACGGAAAATCATGAAAAAATGGGAATAGGTGATACATATGGTCATATATTAGTAAAACATCCTTCCAGTTACAATTGCATATTTTTATATATGAAAGACTGAGTTTTACATAGCTACTAGGTTTGTTTCTAAAAGGCGCTTAAACAAACATTTTAGAAATTGCGACATTTACATATTTATTTTCCTGCATTTATGCGTCTTACGTTAATTACTACTAATCATGCCTGTTTGGGCCTAGAGCTAAATATTTTCCCTGTAACATAAACTGCTAAACTGAATGTAATAAATATTTTTTCAGGAGCCCGACCCGATACCAAACCATGAGACAGCCGCTTCCGGTTGTACAAACATACTAGCATAGCGTAGCTATTAATTTTATTTATGAAGGGCCGGATGCGGCTATGCCGTTTTGCCACGAGCCGGAATTGGCTCTGTGACAGAATTAGGCCCTAGGTGCCCACATCTTAAGGTAAATGATCCATATTTTGATATTTTTGCCACAGAAAACGTGTATTCATGTAATTATTTTTAAAGGTTTAGCAGCTGGTTTAGTACTGCCTGTACAGTCATCTACAAAATTTAAACTTGACGAATAAATAATTTTGGGAATAAATTTATCTTTCGGAAGATCAGAGTATTTTTTGGATTCAATTTTTTAATCTGACAAAGTTTAATATACGAAGTATATAAAACATAAATTATAACATAGATATATTATAGAAAAAACATAGTTTGTATGTAAATTAGAGTAGCGCACCATCTTAAACACATCTTGTATAGTTACCGCTCAGGATGTTTCCATCTTCAAGAGATAGATCTTCCATCTGCACATATATTGAGATACTAAATGACAAACTAAATTTACTACAGCGCTACGCGATCTAAACTGCTTCCATGTGTCAACGCGGTGCATTAAACAGTTAAAATCTAATAGTTAATATAGAATTTCACGCGCTAAAATTTCGTTACGTCTGGTTTGCCTAAAATTAAGTTTCTTTTGTACAAAGCTGGTATGCAGCGAAGCATAACGATAATTGCGCTTTCGACCGAAAGGCTGATGCTACACATAACTTTCATCCATATACATATACATTGTATTATGAATATTTAGGTCACTGTAATATTGATAATAAAATGACATTTTTCAAGTATAAAAGCCTGTCGAATAGACTTGTTCAACACAAAATATAGAGTGCGTTAGGATTCAATGTGAAGAACGGTTACACTAAACCCCAACGATTATTTTAGCATTTGTAAAGGTGGCAGCAGCTGATTATGCTAATATTTAGCGTGTTTTTAATGAAAATTGGGAACCGATAGAAAAAGGATAGCAAAAGTCTGGCGGTTGATATACCACAGTTATCGTTTGTGCAACTGTCCCTCACCGATGCCATATTGTAGTGTGTCTCACTGTAACGAAATTGCCACCAGGTCATTGTAATATTCCTCGCACCAATTATCAAACTGTGCCTCAATGTTATCATATTGTATTGTGCCCCGCTCAACTTGTGCCGGCGTGCCTAAAAAGTCCGGGTAATATGCACCAGTAATGAAAACGACTTTATAAATATAACCATCTTCAGTTAGGACATGTTAAGGTGATCTTGCATGATACATTTCGTAAACTTGTACAGAATGATTTCCAGCATTCCTATGATGATATAGGAAAGGCCGAGTGTCATTTCGGAATCAATAATAGATTATGAATGACAATTTTGCTGTTATAAATGTGATGTCACAACTTTACAAAATAAAAATCCATTATTTTAATATTTAAATATACAACAAATTAGCGCAGTTTACTCTTTCCCATTTAATGTGTGTTTCGTACCGCTTTGAACAAACTTTGCCGCAGTGATGGATTAATCTCTATCATTAAGCTGTGAACCTCGTGCGCGAAACACTTCTATATTGAGGAGCTGTTGCTCGGTTCCCGAAGGAGCGTAGCAAAGCGATCGTAACACGCGCGCAAACACACGGCGCAACGATAAACTCGGTTACCACATTGCACTTACATGCTCACGGGTGCTAGGGAGATTATTTCCCTAAGGCTCTTACCCACCTTCACCCTGTCGCCGACGAGGCCTCGGCTACCGCCCTGCGGGATGGTCCAACGTCTACCCTCGCCGCTGCACAGGCGCCCAACACATAGAAGGCGCCGCACCTCCGCCCCCTCCGATGATGTCTCCGCTCAGCGACAGGCCTCACCCATGACCGCGGCTATTCTCCCTAGGACTTCGCAGCTCAGTCCATGTATGCACATCGCAACTCATGTACGCTGTGACTCATCATCGTACGGGCAAAAGGCTTAATAGCTTAGTGTTTGAAGTTAGACATACTTATAAGACATGTCATTCGTTAAATTATGTTGGAAGCACAATAAATTCCGGATCTGATGTGCTGCTTATACAAAACCTTATTCGTTACTGTGTGACTGCGCTAGCACTATACTTCAAACCAATATTTGCAAATAATCTTTAATCTTACCTGTAGAGTTCCAGGGCTACGAAAATTCGCACGGTCCTGGGTAAAATGGGCTCGAATTTTGCGTCTGTCCCCTGTAGCCTAGCTGTTACCGGAGCGATTCACGGTTCACAACATAGTTTCACAGTAAATGTGGCCTATGTCAACTTTAGGTTCCGGACGTTAGAAAAAAGAACAGCTTAGACCTGGGTTTCGTGAGGCGGCAGCACCGCGACTTAGGCTTAGTGCATGGCCCATATAGGAACCTTAACTTATGCTAAGAATAAGGCTTAAGTTTAGTTTATCCAAAACGGCATAGCATACATTATACTTCGGCCCCGAAAGTTGACACGGGCCGTAAATGTGATATGTGATGTCTTACCTTTGGTTATGATATTGCAAAAAACGATCATGAAGAACTAGGAAGGTATAACCTTGAAGTATTGGTCCAAATATACATAAGTTCCAACACTGCGAAATGTACCCCTTAAAAATAGCTGCGATTTTATTAAAGTTTGGTACACAATACTATATATAATGCCAGTGAGTCTCGCCTATGCGTGCAAAATTAGCTGTGAAAACTGCTTTTCGGAACAAAATCACCATATATATTTTACATTTCCGGTACGTAATCCAGAAACGTATGAATTCAACTCAAGTTTTTTAACGATGGCGTATCCTATAATGATAATCAGATGAACAACTTCTGCGCGGGTGCAAAATCGGCATAGCCCCAGTTTTCTGTCAATAACAAACGAGATTATTATACTTACTATCTATAATTGCTGCACCTATTTCAAGTAGCCGTAAAAAGCTAAAATCTCTGTCATTTTAAACATTTTCCGAAAACCACAAACTAAGATATTTTCGAAACACAGAGCTGTTGATTTTTTTGGCTTGGCGTTCACCAGAAGAATTCCGATTCATGGGCTTCCAAGCTTACGAACGAACAATTGTTTTATTTTGTGTATAGTTCAGAAATGGTTTTTGACCTTTTTCCTTATGCTTAATTCACTAACTAAAAAGTTCATTTTGGTGTTCTGTGATTCTAAATGTCCTCAAATGGTGTATATAGTAGTTAACTTCGGCCTGTTTTACTTTATAAAAGCACCTATACCCAAGTTCTATAAAACAAATCTTGCGAATCCAAGGTATCAGCGCAGTATCTAGCATAATATTAATATAATTTTCCAAAAGTGCGTTAAATAATGTAATTTGATCGGTATTATTAATCCATCAAAGAATAGTAACTGAAAATAGAGTATATCATAATTATTGTTCATCTACTTTATGACGACGCACACGTTCGTTATATCGCTGTACGAACAACACCACGTTGTAAGTAAGTACTGCTCTCCGTGTGTGTTTCCTGATGATTCATTTTTAACCGCCGTAAGAACCTTTACGATATCATAATATGTGCCCATATCACCTTTAGATGCCGGTTCTTATCTGCCGGACAATATGTAACCTCTCAAATATATTCACGAAATTCCAACTACCGTAGGTAGTAGGTAGGGATAGGCAAGGTTAATTAATCTACTAACCGGTTAACATGTTTTCGGTTTTTAACTAACCGGTTAACCATTGGTTTTTAACCGAAAGCCGGTTAACCAGTTTTTACTGTTTTAGTCATTCATATTTTATAAACACAACACTTAAGCTAAGACTAAGGCTAATTCGAGAACGGCGTGGCCTTCATTTTATTTCCGCCTCTCAGGGTTACTTGAGCCCTGAGGATCGTAATGCTACGGCAAACAGATATAAAAGTTCTTTTCAATCCACTGCTATGGTAAAATATATATCAGCATGCTGAAGCGCTAAAACTACTATTGCCCCATTATTAAAATTTTCTGTGCAATGTATTATTCAAGATCAAGGTATTTTAATCTGACCGGTTCTGTTTAATAAAGTAATCTATTAAATTAATATTACTACATACTGCAAACAGTCAGGGTCACACCAATACTGCAAACCAATTTCCGAGGGTGTACGACACATCCCTAGCTACTACGATTTTGGTTCACTTTGTTGTACATACCTTAGCGAATTGACATTAACGGACATCTTCTGGTGCTAATGTGCTGTATTAGTCAGTTACGCTTCGTAGTGTTTTTGAAAAAATCACGGTATATATTTGTATTTAGGTCATATATATGCATGTTGATTAAATTAAGCCACACACCGTCAAAAAACTATATATAAAGAATAGTCGCGTGCTTGACACCGTCGAAAAGTGCCGATGCCCCTAGTTAGCTATCCTTGAAAAAATTATAAAAAACATGGCGTGTTTAAAACAACCTATTGTCGATACTGTGTGCCTGCCTGACACTGCTGTGGCGTACATAGGTTACAAGCGTTGGAGACATAACGTGAATATCGTATTTTTTGTTTAGGGGTTAGTATTGCGGTAATGTTAGCGGCATTAAAGCTATTAGTTCAACGTAGACGTGGAAAACTTTTTCGGGATCAAACTAAGATATTCCCGCAGCTTGTCTCGAGCTTGCATATATATTGGGCGGGAGGCTGCCACCACGGACCTTCTGCACTAAAGCATGTGATGGGGATGCTTTGCGCGAGGCTATTGAGACGGGCGGTAGACCCTGCCATAGTAAATATGGAAGCTCTAAATACATGCGGAATATCTTAATCTGAGTCGCCCAGTTGCGAGCTCGAAATAGAATAAAAGAAGTCGTAGAAATAAAAATTGTTATAATACTGTCGCTTGTTTAAATGTCGCTCGTATATGCAGCTATCTAAAATTTTCCCTTTGAGCCAATATGCTACCTATGCTCGAAAATATATTGTATTACACACGATCGCATATAGCGTTCTTGAGCCATCCTGTATTTCAACATAGTTATGCATCTGATTGTACTAACTTAGTGTCCAAAACTGTCGGTTAACCGGTTAAACGGGTAATCGGTTATTTCAAAAACCCAATAGGTTGCAGGTTAACTCGTCGGTCTTATTACTATTTTTTTTATCATCTCATCTTTGTGGGGCCTTGTATGATTTAATTAAGATCACACAGCTAGTTCAAATAATTCACGATGTAGCTTTTAATCAACATAACTCAGCAACGGAATCTCGAGTCAGTTTCAACGATGGCTCAAAATGTTTCTCTTAATGTCTTCTAGCTGAGTAGATACGAATTTATATATATACTAAGTTTTATTTCTACTGTTAAATCATCTTTGGCCACTTTACGTTATGTTAGTTTTATATATTTAATTGCAATAAAACTGTATTTGTGGAATGAATTAACCAAATTTTACCGAGTGACTTTTAGAACAATGCTACTTTATACGGTTCTGCGTATACGTGATCACGTATTTCGCTGTACGAGCTTCCATTCCTTAATGAGACCTGATGAATCGTCATTAAAAATTCAGATCCGTTTTAACAGCTAGATTCAGGAATTTTAGCATCACTGGTACGAAATTGCAGGTAAGGTTAAGTCTCTAATTTGTGATATCATAATATGCCTGAGGATCTTGTCTAGTGTCATTTTCAATATTATTCCAGTGGACCCAGTGTTACAGATTTGTGGCAAATTTAGTTCAAAATTTCAGCGAATTTCAGTTCCTTTCCGGTCACACACATTTCGTTTACCACAGAGCTGACATTATATTTATATTCATGTTACCATAAAGTTATCTACTTGTGGTACCTTTCACTAAAGTTCATCAATGTATTGATATAAATTGCTGAAACCATGCCCTCAAACCTCTAATGATTAGGTTGCAGAAATCTGCTTAACTGTAAAGTTCAAGCTTTAGTAAAAATTTAGAAAAATATGCCTTATTATATTTTTGTCATGGCGAACCAGTCTCACAGCCGTAAATGGAAACCGGCATAGTGTTGAGCACTGACCTGACATTTGTTATTCCTCCTTAACAAAAAGCAGTAATAAGTTAAACCCCAAAAAATAAGATATATTTTCATCAACAATTCCTGCTGGAAATTCTGCATAATTAAACTAAGGTGCTAGGTTGAAATTTGTTTACTGCTAAATTTTTCAAGCCGATGACTGGCATCTGTATAAATTTGACATTATTGTGTTCAATCCAAGCTTATCACTCAATAATTAGACGGCATGTTAAGAAATATGTTGCCAAGTATTATTGTAGTAATCACGGGAAAAACTTTTGTCTCCTGAAGATAGCCATCGATCAAAAGAACCGCAATATAAATTGTCATAGTACTCCAAATCCGCAAAAGAACTTAATTCAACTGTATTGAGCATTATAGCTAATTCAAAAATTTGCATAATATGTGTAATGCACAACCGCTTGTAGTTAACATTATACGTGTTAGATAAAGTGTTACTTGTATTTTGTTTCACGTACCTATTTTTCTACGTCGTCGGTTGACTGCAGTTGTTAGAATCATTAGGTTTGTTAAATAATGAATAATTGTATAATTATTTATAATTATCCTTATTGAGGTTTTTTGATTTTACACTTCTCCCGTCTCCCTCACCCGAAAATTGTCAATATTGAAGCTCAGTTATAATTTTGGTACAACTCGACTCAGCTGGACTTGGCGGCTTAAAAAGTAACATTTCGTCCACTTTTTATTTTTTCTATTTTTTAGTTCCCAGAAGTCCCGCTTTTTTAATACCACAAATTTTCGAAAAAAAATTTTCTCGATAAGTTTATAAATTTATTTATTATTCGAACGGCATTGATTGAACTCAATTGAATTATGCTAAAACTAGCTCATTCCATTCGTGGGTTTAGAAGTTTTTTCATTAACATGAAATCGTAAGCCTTAGCCTAAGTCCAAGTGATTAATCATTGAACCGAATGAGCTGATTTTGCCAGCGGTTCGAATGATATATCATTTACCAAGCAATTTTTTGAAAATTTTGGCTACCAAGGGAGACCATTGGGAACCCAAAAAGAAAAGTAGCCGAAAAGGATATTTTCTGGACCTCCTCGCCGATCTGATTTAACTGGTACCAAATTAATCGTATCTTCCAAGTTGATCATTTTAGGGCTGGGGAGGGTATAACCGAGACGGCCCGAAGTTTTTGCCTACACCTATCCGGAGAAAAGCATAAAGTCGGAGTAATTAATAATACAAATGCAGTTCTGGCCATTAACCAGTCGCAGTAAATAAGCAAAACTATCGGTATAGTGGTGAAATATACAGTACTTTGTATAATTCACAGGATTCTTCTATAGCTCGTTGCATTTCACACGTGGTTTGTTGTATAATAGCCATACATGTACCCGACAGCCATACATGTACCCGACAGCCATACATGTACCCGACAGCCATACTTGTACCCGACAGCAATACTTGTACCCGACCGAAAGCCATATTTTTACCCGACCGAAAGCCATATTTTTACCCGACCGAAAGCCATATTTGTACCCGACCGAAAGCCGTATTTGTACCCGACCGAAAGCCGTATTTGTACCCGACCGAAAGCCGTATTTGTACCCGACCGAAAGCCATATTTGTACCCGACCGAAAGCCATATTTGTACCCGACCGAAAGCCATATTTGTACCCGACCGAAAGCCATACTTGTAGCCGACAGCCGTACTTGTAGCCGACAGCCGTACTTGTAGCCGACAGCCATACTTGTAGCCGACAGCCATACTTGTACTCGACCGAAAGCCATACTTGTACCCGACCGAAAGCCATACTTGTACCCGACCGAAAGCCATACTTGTACCCGACCGAAAGCCATGTTTGTACCCGACCGAAAGCCATGTTTGTACCCGACCGAAAGCCATGTTTGTACCCGGCAGCCATACTTGTACCCGACAGCCATACTTGTAGCCGACAGCCATACTTGTAGCCGACAGCCATACTTGTAGCCGACAGCCATACTTGTACCCGACCGAAAGCCATACTTGTACCCGACCGAAAGCCATACTTGTACCCGACCGAAAGCCATACTTGTACCCGACCGAAAGCCATACTTGTACCCGACCGAAAGCCATACTTGTACCCGACCGAAAGCCATACTTGTACCCGACCGAAAGCCATACTTGTACCCGACCGAAAGCCATACTTGTACCCGACCGAAAGCCATACTTGTAGCCGAAAGCCATACTTGTAGCCGACAGCCATACTTGTAGCCGACAGCCATACTTGTAGCCGACAGCCACACTTGTACCCGGCGGCCATATTTGTACCAAATTAACAGCCTTGCGGAAAACTTGGACGCGAGAAAATTAGTAACTGGGGAAACAGGAAACTATGGTTTGTGAACCGAACAAATGCTAGTTGATATGTCGGAATCTGGAAACTAAAACTTTGCAATAATAGTTTGTCAATTTTTACGGTTCCGGCTGCCCAACTTGTAGCTTAACATTTTGCAAATACTAAATACCCCGTTTACAAAACTTTGCTTTTTTAAATTTCAATTTTCCGATTTACCAAACTCGAATTTTAATGAGGTTTTCTGAAATTCAAATTTTGTCAAAGAGAACTTCGGTGTTGTAAATTGGAAAATAGAGGATGAGTTTAGGAATGCAAATATCAGAAAATTGGAAATTTATAAAACCATACACTGTTGATGTGGGTAATCGGGCATTCCGAAACGTTACACAATATTCCAAAAATTGATCAGTCTGAACGGTTAAGAGAAATGCAAAAAATTTGGGCTAGGTGTACCCCGTAGGCCTAATACTAAACATGAATTCCTGACCCTTCGAATATAAGCCTAGTCTTAATTTAATGTCTTAGGTAGCATTAGTGTCTCTTATTCTCTTATCGCATTGTGCATATAAGTCGTTTCTGCTGTGTAAACCAATAAGCATTTTAAGATAAAGACAACTTTGTATTGGTGCTGTTTCAGTCATGGTTGATCTGCATTACATTGCCTTTCTGCTGCTTGTGTTGGCTACGGTGTATGTCGACAGTTGTAAGCAACTTGGAGGTACGCGTTTTCAGAAATACCAGTTGATGGGAAGTTTTCGCATAGTACTTTTCCACAAATAAACAAAATTTCATATCAAAGCAATGTTTTCAACCGTAGTCAAACATTTCCAGCACTGCAAAGTGTATATGGTATGTTTTATGTGCTAAATATCTATGATGTTCTGCTTCGTCGCGGCCAGAATTTACAAGTTTGTTAAATATTCGTCCAATTTTCCTCTATTTTGCTAATTTTTTCATATTTTTAGCTTAATTTTCCGCCATTTGCTAATTTGTGCTAATTTTTATCAATTTTTTAATTTTACTAAATTTCCCCAAAATTTCCGGCAAGGTTTCGGCGCGCATGTATCTGAAATTTCTTAATTTCGACGAGCCTTCGGTACTCAGCGGTCTGAGCCTTGAAAGCGGGGAGCTAGTAAGTGTGGCTTATGAGTGTAAATGCGGTTTAGGGTAGCATAATATCCCGATCCCAATATGTGCATCTATGAGTACGGACATCCTCATGCGCTATGTATGTTTCGTCGATGACTGGCCCGCTCCTCTGTGAATGTATGTTCCGTTTGTCGCGGATAGAAAAATATGGGCTTAAGGTGCGAACTTACTTGACGAGAACTTCATTTATATAGCAATGACAATGGTAATGTTAGTCTCCTGCTGAACAGGCAATTATGCGATAAGTATACATATTCCCCGTCAACTGCTCCATTTGGGAAACGTTTAGCTTGAATATTTGGTTTAGCCAAGTAGATTTAATTGTGCAGAAGTCAGGTTCCAATTGGAAACGTTTTGTTCGGTTTGGCTCAAATTTTAACTCTTTCTTTCTATTATGTAACGTCAGTTGATTTCCTTATTTCTAAAGACACTTTCTTCGCCTTACTGACCAGAAGCTAATACAAAGCAACAGCCGTTGCCATGTATCAAGGTGAACTCTGCAGCTTAGCAGCAAGACCTATTATAGATCACACACGCATTTGCATAACATAGATGGAGGCTGCGAATTTTTTTAGCTGGACAATTAACCGGTTGCTAACATTGACAACTTTTGTTTATTAAGAGCCAAATTCGGGTAGAATATGATGGCAGTAATTTTGATTGGTTGAAATTGGCCTCGGCCCAAATGCTACCCGTGATTAAGTATAATTGTATAATTATGCCTAGAAAGTTTTAAATAACAGCCGTGTTTGAATTTGCAGCTGAGATATATGCCTGTCATGGTTTCAAGCTTTCACTTTGTAAAGGTTCGGATGAATCTAGCACTAATAAGAATTTGTTTTTGCAGATCCGCGATTCTTAAGGCAACATGAACTCCAGCGGCCAAGGGAAAATGCTCGTCAACAATGTCAGGATGCTGTTTCAAGTAAAGTTTAAATAACGTGTATGGCATGAGTACATTTGTTAGCGGTTTTTAATGTTTGCCAATTCAGCAGTAGATAACTACAAAACTATATATCGTTTGAATTTTGATATAAACAATTGTTTTCCTGTCTGAACTATAATATAGCATCAAAGAATACCATGACGATTTCCATAACTTAACTTTGAAACACAAGATCAGCTTTAAAGTTTTATTAAATACTTGATTGAAATACCCAAGTCGAGCGAAGAACCATTTAATTATTTCGCACCAGATGAATCTGATCTTCATTGAATGAAGGTACCATTAGCACACCAAATAATCTTCATTGAATGACGCCAAATAGTAAGCGCCAAGGAATTCTCCTAATCCAGGCAGCACACTGAAACATGATATTGGATCGACATTTGTCGTTACTTAGTATCAATTTGAACCAAATCTGGCTATCGAGAGTCACCAAAAGTTGAAAAATAACAATTCTTTTTTATTGCTTATTGTATAAAATCATTAAAAATGCGCTGCAGCCGAATGTTGTGCGCTAATTTAAGCTAAATCGACATAGTCGTATTCTATTTATTTTGACTAAAAGGTGGTTTAATCATTTCTCTATATCTATAAGCCACTGGAAATTGCCGGTAAACAGTGAACATATGGGCAAACTAAGGCATTATGGTTGCATCTGCCTGTAGTGGATGTGGACGTATCTACCACACCGAACAGATGATAACTACAAAAAAATTGCTAAAATACACTTTGAATTAGTGCTATAGAAACGATATAAGCATAAGGTAAATAAGCCAGAGATTCCCATATATTTTGACTGAGGTAATCAAACATGGATGTCATTAATTTATATTTATGGGACCGATAGTTAACTGTGTAGAAGAAGGTTGCAATCGTGACTCGTAATAACATTTAAATCAAAAACCCAACTCTTTCTTTGCTTAATTCCGTGTGGATTTGTTTGTATCTTCTGAGACTTGTTTCTTAATAGAAAATATTGAAGAGGACGAAAATTTAAATGGCAAATGATTGTTACTAGTCACATAGTCTTCGCTGTTAACATTTCTGAAGGCGGACAATGAATTTCTTCAGGTTGACAAGCGGTACTTAGCTATGTTGCTTTTAGCGCACACAACGTTTACTATATTAATTTTAGCAGATACAAGGTTTACATCTTGTGGAAGAGATTTCTTTGCATTTCAATGGTTCTTTCATCAGCAATGCATGAAGACACCAGTCTGCAGGAGCGCAACCAACTATACCCTGATTCGATGTCAATGCCTCGGTGTTACAAACCCACAAAACAACTCAGCGTTAGCTCCACACAACTACAAAGCCTATTGTACGCCCGTGTAAGATTGCTTTAAAACATACATTTATGACATTATTGGAATCGCTGCTGCATTTTTTGCTTACACGTTGATCACCAAAATCCGCTCACGAATTTTTTCAGATTTAATTGCATGCAAATTTTTTATAGCTCTAGTTGTTAGATTTTGAGTTATCAAGATTTTGGACTTTTTAGATCGACCAGATGTGTTCATACGATCGACTTTAACGATGGAACAGTGGATCACTAATAATCATCTGTGGTGCGACGGCAACCAAATGTAGTTTACACTAAAAAACAACTAACTGAATCTGTACTGCACACAAGCGCGGTCAACTTTGGGAATCCTTCGACTTAAATACCTTTGCAGCCGCAATCACTACTTAGCCGTGTTCACATTACATACGATTTGATCCGATCTAATCCGATTTAACTAGCACCCTTACTATGTTATGTATAGTATATTTGATCCTGACCCATAGAGCATGCACAAATCTATCAGTTCCGAATCGAATGATACGTTGTGAAATAATGCACATACGTACGGTTTACGGTAGACGTCGCAAGTGGTCATATCGCTTCGGATGCAATATGGCCACAAATCGAATTGAACGGGACGCAAAATGAACGCGGTCTGTCTGACTTAAAGATGACGCAAAAAGAACGCGGTCTGTCGGCAATATATACACTTGAATGTAGCGCTTTTGTTGAATTTTAAAATTATCATGCAGAAGACGTAGTCTGACACAAAATATGCCTTTTTTAGAAGTGGTCCAGCCTGCATTACGTCAACGTTTTCAACGACAGACATCATGACGGAATACAACAGTGAATGCCGTCCTACTCCGCCACCTTAAGTCAGGTGAAAGTGATTAACATGATTTTGTTTCTCTTCGTAAAATTTATGAAAAAATAGCACATTGTGGGCTTCATATTGCGATAATTAGGACAAAGCAGTGAGAGATTAATAATGCATTATTAAAGAGACTTTATGAATTTTTGCAATTGTGCACGCTGCAATTTTAGAATATTAAGCAATTTGATCTTGCAAAATTTGTTCACTTTAAAGATATGGCATTTGAGGACGTAATAATAGGGAACAATACAAAAGTGACACTATATTTTACAATGCTTTTGAAGGTTATTCAAATTATTAGCTAGCAATTAGCCAGCTGCATAAACTGTAAGAGATGATACTGCTGTATTTATCAATAAAATGCGCATGCTTTGACATCATGCCCTAAGCTTGTTTCTGACACAAAAGTTTAAGACCTGTAAGCCACAAACCAGCACATCGCACACCTTTAACAATGACTTCGGGTTATACTCTTCGTTGATTCCCCGCAGAATCCGTTTTCTACAGTAGCTAGCAAACGAAATCAATTAGTTTCACAGAGAGGAACAGGATGCGTCGCATTTCTGTGCTCAATATGTTTGTAGTACTGGGTCAAAGGTAATTTCTTAGGTAGGTTGCAACAGGGTAAAATCTCTCGAGCTGTGCCTTTCTCTGCTTTTCTCTGCCTGTGCCAGTTAGTAGGTTCAGTGTTTGAGTGAGCGAGATTCTTTGTGCTGCGCTGTACTCCACCATAAGCTTGCCAAAGTAGATGGGCTAACTTGTAGGGTATGAGCTACATCTTCACAGTTTAGAGCCAACTAATTGCAATACGCAGAAAGCTAGGACAGTATAATATTAAGTTTGCATATAATTTATAGATTTTATCAACGAAAATCAATTTTATTTCACTTTCCGGATATCTGCATCAATGTGAACTAAACTTCGCCATTTTATTCAGGCTTACACTATGGAGTTCGATGTGGTAAACACCGACGAACTAAAGGAACGTGAAGAAAATGAAGCAAATATTGATATACGGTTTGATTGGAACATCTATGAAATTTTACAACAGCTATTCGGGTCAGACATCTGAGCGCAATTTTTGGAATTTCTTTTGCTTAGGAAAGTTAAATCCTTTCTGTATAGGCAATTCAACATATATGGTAGTTGTCTCATTCTTGCATTGTTCATACAATAGTATCGTTGCTCGAATTCTATGTTCGTGCTGGCCATAGAAGCTGTGCTAAATTTGTAACACCAAGTGCTTGTGATACATAGTAATATATTGTTTATCATAGTATATATATTTAATTAAAAATTTTTTAAATGTCACTTCGCAATGTGAGCTGTCTTCATAGTAGGGCAGTGAGCGTTAAACATCGGTGTTACTTTGCTGTATTAGGGCGTAGACCGAATTTAAAGATATATATTCTGGACAGTAAGTCGAGCTTAGTTAAAGAGGCGTATAAAATTATATTTACCGACAGGTAGACGTTACGTCATTAACTAGTAGAAAAATTATAATGCGAATACACGTGTGTGAAACATACAAAATAGACATTGGCGAAACAGTCCTACATTGTGAAACGTAAATGTACAGCCATTAGTTGAGATCCTAGTAACGAAAATCAATTTTATCTTTTTAATATAAGAATTCCTAGTTAAATGGAAACCTAAGTAACAATGGCAATAACACTATGATGGTTATTCTTGACGAATAGTTTCTTTGTTCATATTTTTTGCACCATTGGTTTTTATAAGTTTGAGATAAGAGCAGACAATAGTTCAAAGTACAAATGAAAATTTTCAAATACTTTGATTTAAACTCTATGCCTTCAACGTCGAATGTGTTGCTCGTCTTAAACACAACACGATGTTCGTCCAGCGGACTAATCTGGTCGCCAAACATTCGCATTAAATGTTTGGTTAAATTTCAGATTGTTGCTCAATTCTAGCTGTATTAAAATGTAGCGATATGAATGATATGGCACATTCAGATTGTTGCTCAATTCTAGCTGTATTAAAATGTAGCGATATGAATTATATGGCACAAATATTCTAATACAATTGTTTCCCGTGCGTAATCGTTTATCATTTCGCTCCTTGTCAAGGCAATCTTTGTGAGGTGCGTAACCGATTACATGTTGTGCTGGCCTGTATTCGTAAATCGACGCACCTTTCAACGTAACATGCATGCATATAATAAATTACACACAACGGTCATTTCGCAATCAATGGTTTGGCGCAAAGTAAAAGGATACTTTGTTCCAAGTTTACTTTGGTGTTGTTTCTAAGAGACGTCATAGCCATATCCTATGAATAGCCATAGCCATAGCCCTTGAACCTTCTAGTAGATAGCTACATTTTTATAAAAAACTTTCTGACATAGCAACGGTTTTACGTAACGTTTTATTTCATTTGCTCTCAGCCGAACGGCTGGAGTAACAATAATGTTGCAAAACTTGTATCGTCAGATTGTTATTACCTAAGTAAAACCACAATTAATACAAATTACACCCAGTACCAACTGTAATTTTTATTAATACAGCGACTAGCGTCAAATGAAGCCAATGCACGTTGTTTAGTGCTGTATGTTCACTGAGTTTATGGTACGACTTGCATTGTTATTCGTTCGCTTTGCAATCCTACTTAACCTAAAATATGTCCTGGGTAGCATAGTATATTGGCGAACTCTGCTTGCAATCATACAGCCTGGTTTCGAGTCCTTACGTACACTTGCCTTTGTCAATCAGTGCACGCTATCCAACTTAATTTGGTTGTTAAAGTATTAATTATGTTTTAATTCAAGTCATGGTAACAGCTACAGCTATGGTAATGTTGTAAAACGTGTATTGTTAGATTGATATGATAGGGATATAAACACAATAAGATGACACCCATTTAGCGATTGTGCAATTTGCTTTTATTTGCAATTCTGCTTAGGTCATGCCAACAGCAAAAACTATCTTAACTTTGTAAAACGTGGATTATCACATTGGCACGGCCGGGATAAAACCACAATTAATACAAGTGGCTTCCGATACCGATAAGTATAAATTTATGGCGGAAAAAAATATCATTCTTACATTACATTTTTTAAAATCTAATCTGTAAAATATAATGAAATCAAAATTAAAATTTAGATGAACAATTTGTAATATAACACAGATAATGTTGATGAAATGCGTTGCAAGGTGTTGACGAATGCTTCTTTTTATAAAGTCTCAGTTTGAAAGATTTCATGTCCAACCATTGGTAAGAACACTGTTTCGTGAAGCCGTTTCTGATCATATAGATTTGAAATCGGCAAAGGAAGTTCTGTATAAGTCCAAGACCATTCATTTGCTTGGAGTTCTGGCAGCGCTGCTTTCTGCAATTCAGCAGTTCAGAAGAACTTTTATACTTATTTTGGTTATTGTAACTAACTAAATTGGGACAGCAACTAAAATAAATACAGTAATTAAATCAAACCATATTAACTCTTTTTAGGTGAACTAAATTTTGTCAAAGTTTTTACGTTATTTGATGATGCAATTAAAATTATGCTTCAATAAATTCTTCGTTTAAAAACATTTCGTCATTGCAAACGTGACACTAGTAATGGCAATGAATGTATTTAAAAAATTAGAACACTGCACTAATCAAATATTTTTAACAACCGAACTTGATTCCATTATACAAAACATATATATGGTCATAAAGAATTTTAAACTCCGATTTCCAATTTAGGTCAGCGATGCAGCTTGCTCGATGACGTACTTATATACTTACGGATTACGCAGTTGTAACCGTTATAATAGAAATATTATAGGAATGAAAGTTTGAGATGATTTCGTTTTTCAAATTTTTATCTATGCTCAGAACAATATAGCCTAAGAAGAACTGTTTTAAATTTATATAATTGTGACATAGAAAACAACGTAAGGAAATTTTAGTATATATAATCAATTTTGAAAAATTCGAAACGCTATTATCATTTTGCACAGTCTACGGATAACAAACATTTTGTGATTATTTTTTACATATGTCATGCCTTCTCATAATTTATAGTTATTCTGTTTGTTTCTCTGTTTCAATACAGCTAGGATAGCGCAGCGGTCATCGAGGGTTTTGTAGTATTCGAGATTGGTGATTGTATGTTGTTCCCAAAAGTCTAAATCAATAGTATATAATATCAAAGTTTGGTACTAGGAAAACAGAATTAAAAACATGTGGGTTTTCTGCTTTCTTCCGGATTTTCGATCCAGATTTTTTCGACGACTGTGCAGGTTTATCAAATTTCTAATTTCTTGCTCGCCGCGAAAGATTTTAACTTCAGCGTACATAAAACCATTGGAAAACAGTTTCGTTTCGAAATATTTTCTAAAGGCACAAAAATATGCTTAACGCAGCTTTATAACTGCTATGAGGTCGAGTTATATATTACTGAAGTTATTCCGCGGTGTCCGATATGCTGAGCACATAATTTCAAAGTCCACGTTAGGAGCCTTTGTTCACGTTCGCGTATTCTCTGGCATTGGTGTCTAAAACTGATAGGGTACTTTGAGACAGTCTTATATGTAGGGTTAGCACAATAGATTCTACCTAATTTTATGCTAATCGACCAATCTATCAGACGAAATTGTTATTCAAGCAGTTTGGGAGTTTAGTTATATATATATACCTGATTTTTATTAAAATTGGACGAAAATTCCGAAATATAATAAGTCATAATGTTATTCATGAATGACTTGAACTTATAATACACAATCCCAACCAACCCATTGCTACTGTGACGCTTAAAATTGAATAAGCTGTGCTAGCCGGCACTGAGGAGCATTAAATTGATGTTGTACCTAAATTTTTTGCAACTATTAATCATATTGACTTCTATTAGGGAGGTATAGATTTTCAAACAAAAACTCAATTTATCAGTTTAAGTTTGCATTAAAATTTGCTATATGTGAATTATTCAACAAAGTTTGTATTTTTAATGTCAAGGAAAGTATAAATATTTAAAGGACAATTTATTTCTGTCGAATATATATTTGTATTTATAAAAGTTCGAACTCAATTTTTATAAAAGATAATGCGCATGCAATCAATACCCGCTAGTTTCGTTTTATTTGGGATTTGTCACCAAAGTTTCTTTTTATTTATAATGTAATATTGCTCATACGTCTCATAATATCGTGACGGTGAGTTTTGATTATACTATCAACGATTAGTTTTTCTTATCGTATTTCGCGCATAAAATTTGACTTTGGAAGAAAAATTTTATTTATTATTCTTGTTATGACGTTGAAGTATAACGGATTGAGAACAGTTATTTTACATCAATCAACATTCACCGATAATTGTTTCTGTTTTATAAGAGGTAAATAGCTTGTGTGACGTGTGAGGGCTTAACATGGCTATAACCGTTAGTTAAGAAGCCCTACGTTACTCTAACCGTTAATGCGCCGGTTGTTGTCGCGTTAATTTGAAGAGTTTGAATGAAGTTAAAGGTAACAGTTACGTATATGAAAATGGTCAAAATGAATACCCAATTATTGTTGCTAAAAGCCCACGTAGTCCCCTCCTAATGAGTTAATAAGATTGCAAGTGAACCTTAAAGATACACCTTTGACAACATGTGTTTTATTTAAAAAAATTGTTCACGTATCAGTAATTTACTTGGCGACGAAGCATAATTTTATATTTTATAGTTTAAATTACTCAAGCGATGTTAGTCATCTGTCATATCACAATTGACTGAAGCTGATTAATAGATCACTTTCGTGCAAGCCAATATAGGGGTGATTCAAAAATTTGGAACCGCAACGGTTTTCAGTAAAATTCTTCGAGCATAGACTTTGTGCATTATCTGAATAATTGAGCTCCTCTCTTTAACACGAGTGGTCGAAGGTAGGATTAACAAGATTGGCTGTCGAAAAGTAAGTTTCAGTTGAAATTTGTGTGCTATGTGTTAGTCGTTTTTCCCAAAGAAATTTGTCACATCAGTATATAGAGTTCAGAATCTATATCCCTAACAATAAATTGACCCCAAAGTTCCAAAATCAAGCAAATGCTTCAATAACGTAACTAAACACAGTACTGCAGCAAAAGAAACAAACCACATAATACATAACTTGAAGCTATGTTGTTAAACTTTATATTGGTCTTATGCCGTACCTGGAATATTCTATACTTCACACTTTAAGCCATCGTCAGAAAATTTCCAAAGATAGTAACCGGTTCAAACCAGGTAGATTTTATAATGAATGACATAATTATTTCATAGCAATCGGCGATTTTATAGCCATCAATAGAGACAAACACTACATAATGTACTTTTTCCCCATTTTGAAATATTTAAACGTGCTATATATTCCATCATTTTATAACGCAGCATGTGTTTATGCATAGCAGTAGATTGTTAAAACAATGCCTGTGTGTCACTTGACAGCAGACAAATCTCTATTGTAATATCAATTTGCCTTTAGCAGTGTTATGCATATATAGCTACAAATGTAAATGTCTGGTATATGTCAAAATAAATCTCGTAAATATCTCTTATAACTTGGTGATGAATATCGTTAAAAAACAAATTTTGCTGAGCTTTAACGGAAAAATTGCTCATATTTTCCCAACAAAATTAATGTGTCAGTGTTGGGATGCGTGGTGTGTATAACGAAAACGATTTTGCAAATGCTCCCTATAATTGTTTCTGCTTTACAAGTGGTAAAATTTGATATTTTTGTTGCTGATATTATGAAATAAATTCAAGCTCTTGTTTCTCATCTTGATTGCAGTTACACAAGTTCAATACGTTCGGCGTTCACCATTTTCGTCTGCTGGGCGGACACGATTGGTTAAATTTGCAAACTAAGCAATTTTACTGCAGTACAATGGAGTATCTAATGCAAGCACAGTGCACACTTTGAGAAATAGTGAGACTTATGTTACAGCCTGACGGCTGTGACAAAACACGATATTTTTAGAATTCTGTACCATGATGGCCCTGCAAATTTAGCTAATGTAAATATTTAAGCAGCTTCATGGCAGTTAGTTTTGTGTACCTAAATTTTTGATACAAGCACATGATACAAATTTTATCAGTTATGTTCATATGTAGCGTTGATAGGTGTGGGAATATAGTTTCGTGGATCTAACATACTTGTTTTTAAAATTACTAATTAACATCTTTATGTCGACAGCGAAGTAAAAATCTGAAATGATTTTCGGTCGTTTTAAACTAATCATATTTAAGCTGTAACACTTTCAATTCCATTTATGAATTAAAATTGTAATAAAATTTTTGCTACATTATTGGTTTGGTATTAAACAGAGTTAATAGTAAATTCTACGAATACGATTTTCCATTTATGCTGGATAATGGTGTAGTGTCGAAGTGTTTTAAGGGTCATGTTTATTTTACATGTGGCAGGATATTTGACAAAGATAGTCTGAATTATGCGTCCTTACAGATGCGGAAAATTATCATTCCGGTGGATATGTATTTAAATCGCTACTTTAATCACCATTGGGTTTCATAGGCAGTATCTGTAAGAAGTTTGTGTGGCCAATAACCTCGTCATTGGCAATACGCTCTTCAAGCATCACCCCAGGAGAAGATTGTACACTTGGCTAAGCCCGGGAAACAGAGCTCGCAATCAAATAGATTACATCACCATTGGTAGCAGATGGAGGACAGCGATGTGAAATGTGAAGACCCGGCCAATGGCAGACTGCGGTAGTGTACACCAACTACTTTTGTGCAAGATGCGGTTACGACTCAAGATCAAGAGCACAGCACAACCACGTTTTGACATTTCGCGTACATCACCCCTGTTCATTGAGAAAGTCAACACCAAGTTCAGAACCATTCTGCAACAAGTGAAAGATGAGTAAACGCCAAATGAACTGTGGTAGACGATGAGAGACACAGCACAATCAGCAGCGAAAGTACACATCCCAAAAATGAGGCGCCAGAAAAGAGCATGGCTTTCAGCATAAACAAGCGAAATTGCAGTGGAGAGAATGCGGAAAGGAAAGGACCTGAAAGCGACCATGAAAAATGGAGTAGAATAAACAAGGAATACACCAAGAGTGCTAGAGAAGATCAACCAAAATATCTGGAAGAAAAATGTGAGGAAATAGAGAGACATAGTGGTGATTCCAAAAGGGAGTTTCAACTGGTGAAGGAGCTGACTGGGAAGTGGACTCCTAGAACTGACGTGATAAATGGCTCTGATGGAAGTGTTCTCACGGAAGCGGATGACATGAAAGCCCGGTAGGCTCAATATTGTGAGATGCTTTACCGTAAAATTGGTCAACACCAGGGCAGCAATGTTCACAGCGAGACGAAGGAGCAAACACCTCTAAGAGAAGAGGTCGTGTTAGCACTCAGGAAAATCAAGAGTATTAAAGCACCTGGTATTGATGACCTACCTGTCTAGATCTGGAGGCTCTGGGAGAAACAAGCATAGACCTCATCTGGCGTCTTTGTAGACGAATATGACAACTAAATCAATCGCCCCGTGATTGGTGTAGAGCTGTCTTCCTGCCTTCGCCCAAAAAAGAAAACCTCAAAGAATGCTGCAACTACCGTACGATCAGTCTGATAGTCCACGCTAGCAAAGTTCTACTTAACATCGTCATTGGAAGGATTAAGAGGAAGTACACCTAGGAAATCTCCGAGGAGCAAGCTGGCTTCGTAGAGGGCAGAGGGACCAGGGAACACATTGTGAACATCCGGGTTATGATCGAGAAATGCAGAGAGCACAATATTCCACTCAACACATGTTTCATTGATTATGCGAAAACATTCGAGTGTGTTGATCACGATCAGCTGTGAGAAATCATGGTCAGGGTGGGGTTCTCTCAACACCTCATTGACTTAGGCAGTAGTCTGCATCGGAATCAGGAATCAGCTGTCAGAACAAGCTGTGGACTACCGAAGTGGTTTAGCATGGGCAGAGGTGTCAGACAGGGCTGTATTGTCTCTCCATCGCTTTACAACATCTACGAGATATTACAAGGACAGCACTGAGAACAAGTGGACAAGGTATAAAGATTGGTGGAACTATGCTAAATAACCTCAGGTATGCTGACGATGCCACCCTTCTAGCCAGATCTAAGGATGAGCTGCTGACCATGCTCTCAAATGTGAAGAACTCCAGTGCGCCCGGACGGCTTATGCTCAACACAAAAAAATCAAGGTGATGGTAATTGACAAGATTTCCTGTTGGATGGCGAAAAGATCGATGAAATAGAGGAGTTTGAGTACCTGGGGTCCATGATCAACAACCAAGGCAGCAGCCGCGCAGGATATGAAAAGGCGATTGGGATTGGCAGGCAGTGCCGCAGAGAAGATTGTTGTCATCTGGCGTACTGTGGAATCAGCACACCTCTCAAGCTGAGGGTTCTGCGTGCCACAATATTTCCCATAGCCTCATATGGGTGTGAGTCCTGAGCAACAACTATAAAAGACTGCAGCAGAATTGACGCCTTTGAGATGTGGACATATCGGAGAGTGCTCCGTGTGTCATGGAGAGACAGAAGAACAAATGATTGGGTGTTGGGTAAGATTGGGGCAAAGATGATAAGCTTAAAGCAGATGGCACAAAGGAAGCTGCGATATTTTGGTCATGCTATTCCTCGAGGTGGCTTTGAGAAGGATATCATCCAGGGAGCTGTCGAGGGCAAACGAAGACAAGGAAGACCAGCGACATCATTGATAGATGACATCAAAAGATTGACAAGGATGAGTCTGGCGGAGGCATCACGATCAGCCTTGGATCGAGAAAGATGGCGTGGCATTGTGAGGACCACAGGAGCGCGTGTTCGCGCCAACTGATAAAGAAGAAGAAGAATCTGTAAGAATGTTCATTTGCAAAAATCTGGCCTTTACATTCAACAAGTACATGCTAAACTGACATGTTTTATATACAAGGTATAAAGAATGCATGAGATATAAGCTTATTGCAGTGATGCGTGAGTAAACTAACCTGGGCCCGCGGTTTATCCTATTTTCTTGTTTGCAAAAAATTGCGTTACCGAACTCTATCTATTCAAGTAAAATGTGCTGTGTTCTGTTCGCGAACATCAAAATTGTTTGTGAACGAAATTTTATCGCTTTTGAATTATCAAGGGTATGTTCGCGAACATGATGACAAACTACAGGGCCTTTGGTTTCTGCCATCGTATTTACATTGAATTTGTCCGCGAACCCAGACGAATCCTAATTAAAAACTAATAATCACGTGGAACATTTGTTGGCCGATTGCAGATCCCTACTTCTAGACTAGCAATAAATCGAATTCTTTTTCTTACTTGTCCGCCAACAATAGATTCGACATCGGGTTTTAAGAAATAGGATAATTACTAGGCGTAGGTTAAGTTTAGTCGCGCGTAAGTAAGGTGAGCTGAATATGTTTCAAACAACATGACAAAATATTATACTATTTAATTATAAAAATTGATAGATACAGATTGATCATCCTGCGGATGACTCCAATGTTCAATCACGATAAGTCGTAAACAAAGACAGTTATGTTTGGATACCAATCATAGTAATTTTTGCTGTATCTATAACACATCGGTAGACGCGACTAGCTCTAGCCCGTGACGCATGTGTTTCAAAAATATCGTTTTGCAGCCGAAAATAAAATGAATTTAGTTAAATCAAAACTTTATGGGGCGGATTTGGACCAGTTCTTCACAAAGTATATAGGACGTTAAACAGCACATCTTGACAATATTCAATCTTCGAGAATGTCAAAACTGTTATATCCACAGAAATTATGTAATAACCGGTGACGCAGCTGCATGGCGCAACTTCCCAACACCATGCCCATACGACCCAGGCTATCGTAACCTCGCGGGTGGTCCATGAATACTAACTTTTAATCCTATTCTTGGTCAGACCCAAGAAGCTACGCAGCTTAGCAGGCCGCAGGCGCGCTTCACGGGGTCTGTTCGGACCCCGCCCGAAAGGTTGCGCACGTGTCTAGTATCGGGTATGATTTCTGAGGTCCCCCAGGGAGGCTAGCACCGACACCTGCTCGCAGGTCATGGAGCCTAGCCGCTATTCCCTATCTTAGACTCATCGGAAGTTGTTTAGTTCTATTTTACTGTGATAAGTGTTGAACCAAAATGTGAAAGTGTCCCTAGAAATTTGACGCTCAAGTCGATCTACCCATAAAAATCTTAGTGTGCTCCGTGTTAGAGCATTGACCGATGTGGCCCCCACAGGGTTCCGACGAGCCCTGAGTGTTTAGAGTCGGATTATCAATGGCGTGGCCTGCTCTTTTCAACGAATTCTAAGCGAGCGCACTGGTGCTTTGACCAGTGGAAATTCTAGCCTATCAAAATAAAGAGGATGCCTAACAAATTTTGGATTTCGGGTTGAAAACAAATAAAATTTTACTCGCCTTATCTAGTTGTTTCAATAGAGCGTAAACAGATTTAACAGGAGGCCCTACTCGCCAGTGCTTGTGACATTCTCGCCCACAAGCCATGACGGGCAGTGCCTGCTCGTCCGAGCGGACAAAACCGGAAGAGTCCCTATCGTCTCTGAATGAGGTAAGCAGAAGTCCGAGTTTGTGAAACAAAGTTTATTACAACGATCAACAGTTACTATTGGGACGAGTGTGTCGGCTCAAGCATCGGGATCGGCGAGATGTGTCTAGTCGTGAAGAAGTGGCTTCAACGAGAGCCACTGGTAGCGCTTCGATACAGTACACTACGAAATAAAAGGGGCAGGCAGCTATGAAGGAAGAAATGAGGGCTAAGCGTGCAGCGATCCGCATGTTGGGCTAGGGGCGGTTATCCCTGCTTCGACTCAGTATCGGCGAACTAATCAGCTATGCAACGCCGCAAGCAGGGGCCCTAGTGTGCTTCAGAGAACGCTCAGTGACGCGTGTCACCCTATTTAACTATCCGCTACGCGTGTGGCAAGTGACACCAAACCGGATCCATGGCGTACTAGTGAGACGACTAGACCAGGCAAATCCCAGTCAGACACTGTTAAGGGTAGCAGGAACGGGTTGTCACGCAAAAATTGATCCGACCGTCTACCGGCGATATGATTGTCTCTATTGTCCTAATTAGGTGTGTATATAACTGGTACGACTGACCGAACACTAAGCGAAAAGAACAAACCAGGGAGGGGGACATGAAATAGGCCCTTGGGTTTCGGCCGACAGGTTGTGGTCATCGTGCCAAACGGCACGATGCGTCCTTCTAGGCAACTTATGAGGCCGCCTCCTGGGGCGAGCCAAGTTATTTCGTTTTCATTTTATTTTACTACCAGAATCTGGGTGGGGGAACGAGTTTCACGGGCTGGTCGTACCTTATTCCTATTCTTTGCGGCCGTTTGGACTAATCGGGCCATGGGCAATCGGCCCGGGACGCATCCGCGTCTTTTGTTTTCTCTTTGGTTGTTTGTCTTTTGACTCTCCCTAACGACGACTTTTCTATTATGCACTGCAATAATGCAGTGCCTCAACTGCACTGTATTGCAGTTGAGTTATCATCGACTCAATAATAAAAGTCGGTGTGTTCCTATGGCTGAATGGTTAAGGCTGATGAAACTGCAGCGGACTTAAATTCTCCGTGCAGGATCAACTCACACTACGGGAAAATATAAATGGCTGGCAATGAAACTAGAGAAAAGTGAAACTGGGCATACATAGTACATAGCCTAACGGGCACACCGAGCTAAAATCAAAGAAAAGCTAAACTCAGCGATCAACTCGCTCCAAAAACAAAAAGGGGTTTTGCACTCGCCCGGTTTGGGGCCAAAATGGCCTGGGCGAGGAGGTAAGTTTTCTTTATTTTTAGAAAATCCTGAAATTTTGTTTGAAGGCGGGGACACGATGTGTTTCTCCCGCAAAGGCGATATTTAGTGATGGCGCAGGGACAAGCTTTAATTTGTCTCTTTCAGTCCATGGTTTCGAGAGAAAACCATGTTACTGTAGTGTAGTGAACACTGGTAAACCGAATCGTTTATCGACAGTAGTCTTTCGTGACAAGGAATTGGTGTATTACCACCAAACAGAGCGGGCTCGTTACAAAGCGAGGTCGGCAAAATTTTGATCGGCTGGGGCCTTGCTCCTCCAGCTCTTTTTGAATAGGGCGGGTGGTCTACAGGGACATTTAAAGTTAATCCGGTCAGTCATCGCAAAGAAATTCGTACTCGCGTATGATCCTTACAGAATTGACTTAAACGCCCTAGGGTCAAAGTCGAACAATTTAAACCGAGACGATCCTTAAGCAACGTTCAGCGTAAGCAGCAAACACCTTAAACTCAAGTGAAAATACCTAGAATTTGATCTGTCTTTTGTGTCCCCAAATTTTCTTAGCTCAAGAACAAAATGAAATTTTAAAGGTTTCCTAAAACCCGACGGAGGCTAGTCCTCCATCCCTAGTTTGCGATTCTGTCCAAGCCCAAACACGGCATGAGCGTTGAACGTTCAATTAAACTACAAATTTGGAAAACCAAATAGCAAAACCATCGAACAATTCCCTACTTTCCGTGGCGTACACGTTCAAGAAATTTTACCGTGGTCAGCTCAGGAAAATTCGTTGACCCTAACTCAACAGAGGCAAGTCATGTAAAAACCTGGACGAGAAGCGTCTACTTTGTTGTGCCTTACCTAAGACCACGGGGAATCAGCAAGACTTCGAATTCGTCGAACGGTCCTCACAGTGCTCTGCACGAATGTACCCTAAATCGCCAAACGCTTCCTACATCGGACCTCGATTCTAGAGGTTGATTCCGGTTACGATTGCACGTAGCTGCTCTGAGGGGCGGGACGGACGAAACCCAAACGCGATTGATTCTACCTAGAGGCGAGAGAAATGCTACATTCATGGGATACTTAAGTGAATGGCCTGTTACTCTTCATTCGGCAGGGAAACTAAACCCCTGCATCCACTAAGCCGTCACATACTTACGAACGTTGATCCCTGGGGCAGCACCAGCTGAACCCCCTTCGCGAGGTATACACCTACGCGGAAAGCCTCGGTCCATCGAGTCGATCCAAAGCAAAGCGAGAAGCGAAGTAAGAAAACAGAGCCGCATGAAAACCAAACACTCAAAATAATGCGTCGGAGCCGGTCAGTAGAGTCGACCGAACTCCGCGCTGCCGAAGTCAAACTGATTCCAAGATTCGACGCGTTGGTCGTAACGTCGAAATTTCTGCCTGTATGTTGGGATGGTGATTTTGTCGTCGTCCAATCGTTGGCAATTTTTTGACGCCCACTTTTGTTGGGTTTTAGTTCAGTGTCCAATTGGGGACACTTCCGGAAACTTGAATCTCGACGGCTACCGTAAACCGTCGATGTCCTTAAAGAGAGTCGGCTTCAATTAAATTTGCCGACTTTAAGTTTGAGTCTTCCGAGTACTCGGAAGTTGACCATCTGTGATTTTTGTACAAATTTTCCCTAGAAAAGCAAATTTTGGAGTCCCAATTTCCCGTCCTCATCGCCGGATGTCCAGCGAAATTGGATCCTAAACTAACAAGATTTGAACTGCTTCCGGTCCCAGCTTAACTTAAACTATTACAAATACTTTTGGGTCACGCAATTTCCCTCTTCAGCCCCAATTAGCGTGACAATCTGCTCATGATTTGAACTGTGTGCTCTTCCCAGCCCATCCCGAGTCGGCAAACATCAACTCAGCCTTTGTTGTCCTCGACTTGCCGCCATCCTAATTAAGCTAAATTTAACTTAGCAGACGACCCTCGTTCATGAGGACAGTCAAAACGTCGAAAAGAACCGAGCTAATTTGAAATTTGTATGCGAATGCCGGTATTTCGAAGTCTCGCCGGGGGAACCGGCGTGGGGAGAACGTTACCGAGGCCAGAGACGGGGCTGACATTAACCTACTCCTAACCGGTCAGGGGCCCTGCTTCAAGGCCCCTAGAGTCCGTGAGAGGGCCCTAAAGTCGCCCCCCCGTTCGTCCTATTCGTTCGTATTTTGTCCGTCCGTAAAACTCTGAAATTTAACAAATTTTAGTATGTGGTGTCCTCGTTCGTCCGTTTTTTCCATGTCCATAAAAATATATGTATGTCCATAAAATATAATATGTCCATGTCCATAAAATATAATATACATATATTCCTTACATGTAAATATAATATATAGAAGTATACATACATACACACAGACACATACACATACTACACACAGTAGACATACAGGCGTCCTGAGCGACAGAAAGGTCGCTCAGGATAAATACATACACACAACACGTCAAAAACAACAACGACGACAAAGAAGAAAACCGACCAGAAACGTCGGTTAGAGAGAGAACGAGGACAAAAGCGAAAGGACAGCGAGGACACGAGGCGGATGTGGGAAGGGAAGCGGGACAAGGGGAATCCGGGACGATTTTCGAGGGGCTGAGGTCAGATTCGACCCCAGGACGGAAAACGGGGTCGATTGATACCAAACACAAGGTGGGTAGACATAGAAGCGATTCGGGACCCTCACATGGGTCCCGATGTATATTAGTATGGGGAGCTTTAGCGGGCTCTCCTGCGCTAACGGATGGGCGGAGCGACGACAGCCGGGCATCGTTGGACTCACCGTCCAATGACGATTTAAATTAGGGGTGATATAGATACTGGGGCGGCGGGAGTAAAAATGGTACTAAAATCGCGGCCATTAGAGAGAGTCGTGGCAATGGTGGGTCGCGTTTGTTGGACGTCCGGGTTAACGGGGCGGCGGATCGAGACCCGCCGGGTATTTTTGGAGATGTCTCATCGAGACGAATCCAATGAGAGGCGGTTCCCCAATTTTGAGTTGAGCGAAAAATCTCGAATTATCGGTGCCCATCAGCAGTTGGCAGCAGCTTTCTAGGCACCTTTGAGTGACTGTAGCGAGTCAGCAGGGACTCGGGCGCAGGTTCGACACGTATAGTTGGATTCAACTAGTCGCGACGAACAAAACGAGGGGTCGCATGCGCCGGTTCTGACGCGGGGTATGGCGACGGGAATGTCGGAAGGTGGGGTTTTGTATTGGTTGCATACTGCAATAGGCCACAGAAACAAGGCGGTTGTGCCTAAAAAGTTGTCCACAGGGCACACACATAAATAGATACATATACATATTCTATATATGATATGTCCTAACTGCATGGAAAGTGATAGTCCGAGTTCCACGGCGACAATCCTACCTAGCGTAAGTAGCGATTGTCTCTGCGTATTACAGGCGAAGTTCCGGCGTTGTCCGGAGCGGTTTTGG
The DNA here is from genome assembly GCA_030248225.1 of Trileptium ribeirensis. Classification (NCBI taxonomy): domain Eukaryota; kingdom Metazoa; phylum Nematoda; class Enoplea; order Enoplida; family Thoracostomopsidae; genus Trileptium; species Trileptium ribeirensis. The sequence continues at coordinate 21,231 of JASANE010013615.1, read as the reverse complement.
AAGTCCCCTCACATTTTCCCAACGTGTTCTACCCGTCTATTGTAGTTATGTTCCGAATCACGGCACCGTAGACGGTGGCGGGCCTTCGAATTAGCCCGGCATCTGTCGTTCCGCATGCTTGCGAAGGCTAGCAAAAGTGTGATTTCCGCTTATTTTTACTTGTTGTTTTCTGTGACCATTACTTGGTGTGTTGCTAAAGGCAAGTAAACTTAATGTTTTTGATTTCATTCTTAACCAACGTGTTTTCTCGAACGTGCAACCGGGGGCCTCCTATTCCCGGACGGTCGTAACCGTCAACCCATAACGCATAGTGCCTGCTAGTTGTATTTTTGACTAATTTCCTTATACAAGATCAGTTTCCGTCGGCGTGGGTTTCTATTTTCGGTCTTACAGGTCGGTTGAGGCAGCTCATTTCCTCATAATTTGGTCAGGTTACAACACTCGTCCCTAGCAAAATCGTAAGTTACAACAAAAGCAAAGAACGGTTATTCAACATAAACGACATTTTATACTAGTCGGTTCACGAATGCAAGTAATATTGTTATACCAAACGGTTCATAAATATGAGTGATAATTCTATACTAAACGGTTCACAAATACAAGTGATATTTTTACAAAACTGTTCATACCTTTTATACCAAGCGGTTCATACATTCTATACAAAATGGTTCGTACATTTTATACAAAGTCGGTTCATATATTTTATACAAAACGGTTCATACATTCTATACAAAATGGTTCGTACATTTCATACAAAATCGGTTCATATATTTTATACAAAACGGTTCATACATTCTATACAAAATCGGTTCGTACATTTTATACAAAATCGGTTCATATATTTTATACAAAACGGTATGCAGCATTTATGTAAATGGTCTATGACATTTATATATAAACGGTATACAACATTTTTTTATGCAAATGGTTTATTACATTTTTATATAACACGGTATACAACATTTTTATGTAAATGGTTTATTATATTTTTATATAACACGGTATACAACATTTTTATGTAAATGGTTTATTACATTTTTATATAACGCGGTCTATAACATTTTTATGTAAATGGTGTATTACATTTTTATATAACACGGTATACAACGTTTTTAAAAACGGTTAGCTGGAGCAAGCGAGATTTTATACGAACAGCCATGTGCCAACGCTTCCCGATACGATTTTGAGTACGAAAGTCCTGCAATGCTCGTGACAGGGCCGAAGCGGCCCTGTTACAATTATACCTAGTAGCTATATTGTATATAGGCGTGTGTACGTCTATCGCCCTTCCCTTCTTCTATCGCGCCTGCCAGAACACAAATGATTCCCCATATTTACGGTTGACGATTTCACGCGTGCTTCAGCATGACTTCTAAATCCTAGAGTTTTCATCGACATCGTGATACGTCTGCGTACAGCGGCTTAATCTTCTGAGTATTGACCGTTTTAAAGATTTAAAAGCAACTCCAGGCAGTTGTTTTTAATTTCAAGCTGCGCCGGCCAGCAGGATCCCTCTTGCCAACCAGCTGTCCGCCATTCATATCATGCCTAAGCAGTTGTAACGCGTCGATGTAATTTCTTGGATTATGGCGTACAATATGTAGTTGGTAGTATGGCTGAACTGTGAAATGCGCAGTATCTTGCTCGAACTAGTACTCAACTGTGTTCAAACACTCCAAAGGCGCGATGTGCCGAACTTTTTGGAGTCCATGTTTCAACACAGCACAGCATGACTGAAATGACATCTTCAAAGGCCACGAGTTTCGTCCTAATACTGACCAGATTATTTCAGCACAGTTTACTCACTTCAGCAAATACAGATGAAGCTCCAACTAACCAGTTTAAAGTCTTTTTTAGAGTTGTTACTACACATAACCGTTAAAACGGAACCACAGTAGCGAAAGCTGTCAAAGATCTTCAGGTTGTTGCTATCCCCAAGATGCGCGAAACGACCGTACAGCAACATTGTCGTGCTAATCTTTAGACAGATCCTGCCAAACTCTTGGGTAAACAGTTGCCGGCAACATGCGTTTCGGCGACGGACTCTGCTAAACGTTCTGTATTGCCCGAGATCATTTACAGACATAGGAATATACGTATACACGGACAGTAGTCCGATGTTGCTGCTGAAATTTTGACATTGTATTTGTTTCTGATACATAGGTACAGTATTAGCAACAACAGAAAATGTCATTCCAATGCGGCGTATGTGGTGTTCACGATCTACTGGACCCAGCACGCGAAAGTTTTGTCCGCCAATGTCTACTTCAAGCCATCCATAAAAATACAGTACATACCTACAATATATAATTGTGTATGAGACACCATCAACTTAACTATGGCGTCTAAATCTACTTGTTGTAGTTCTACTGACGGTGTCAAGGACATGTTAAGGTGTTAACCAAACATAGGCATATTACATAGCGAGGATAAATAATAGCATGGTGTAGCTGACACCATAAAACATTTCCAAAAATTTTTATAGTGTGGTCAACACCAAACCATTCCAAGGCACGTTATAATGGATGGTGGCAGAGACAACTAGGGTAGACAAAACTTCCATAGGGTGTCCTTTATAACGTAAAGACCTCAACAGTTTCAAAATTGTATGATTATTGGTGCTAATAATCTGTTGCCCTTATGTAATATGTGAGCTTAGGCTGAAAATCTGCTGCTGATCTAGGGAGCAAATTGTGCAAATTTTTAGCTATAGTTTATAAGTTGGTGTTAATCATGACGAAAATTTGCCTAATGGTGTCCCTTCTACTTCAATTTCTGCATGTTGTCTAATCTCAGGAGGTGGTTTACATAACAGTTCTTCCATAATGTACTGCCTATAACTTTCGTATAGGTTTGACAACCCCAATTGCTTTTTTGTGATCAGTAAATCTGGCAAATCTGAAACGGCACGTACAACTAATACGGCAAATAAAGACTTTCGTATACTTTTGGCTTGCCCGATTGCTTTTTTGTGATACGAAATTGCAATACAGGGCACCGATGATCCTATTGTTATTGAAATATGGTAAAATTGGTTGACCGATTACTACTGTATGTCATGACGCTCGAACACCTCGTGAATATACTCTAAACCGTCAATTCAGAAAAGTTTGGTCAGGATTCAGTGCTTTACCTGAAAAGTTTCAACATGGTTTTTCGTTAAAAACATTACACACAGATCGAAGTATGAATGTGCGATGCACTGCGATGATCCGGCGGCTATTATAGCAGAAAAATTTGTCCAATTAATTGTATTAATATTTATACTGAACTGCTATCCTTCCTGTTATATAAATTATTCGTTTATACGTAGTAGTACAACGCAGACCTCGAGTAAGTTGTGCAAGGAGTCACGATGAATTTCAGTAGAGCAGTAAAGGGCTTCCGGGACAATAATATCTCAAAAGTTGGCAAGGAACATTCGGATTCTTCAAAGGTTAAGACATTTTGCCGCGCAGTAATGTTAATTCTGGTATTTTCTGTGCGACAACTTTGAAGCTTCACGGAAGACGGTGTTTTTACAAGGCATCTATTTTTTTGAAAAACTAAGAATATAAACATGTAGCGTATATGTTCTATTGTTGACATACAAGACGAACCAATGAAATAGATATAAGTTGTTCATAAGGTTTCCATCAATTCATCGTTCACAGGTTTGATCAGATTGTATATACACTGAACCGCGTCTACCAATGGAGCACTTGTACTCCAGCTTGTGGTAAATTTAACCAATCATAAACTGTTTGGGGGAAATATATAACTTATCGAATCTTGTCGCGGTTATAGGACATCAGTAATTCGAACACTTCGTTGATTACAGAAATAGGGGACGTCGCTGATTTTTCGGCTACGTTTATCTGTTCTCAGCTTTGCTAAAATAGAATATATTGTCTAACGAGATTGATTTAGGAATTAGGCTAAGAATTATTTTTGAAACGTGTAGCTCGAGAAAATCTAAATATAAAGAAACTTGAATAGGAAAATGTGAGCGAACTAGTGCAATAACTTGGTTTTCCAATGTTAGGTATATGCGGAGGAAACTGCTACACGCTTTTATAGTATAATTATGTATGCTAAAAGTATTGCAAGCCGTTTAGAAAAAGTTTTGTCCTCAATAAATACCAAAATGAGCTACTAAAAATGGTACTGAGGAGAGTTCCCTCTTGGTGTCACTCTCCTTTACTTGAAAGTGTGTGCCTGCCCCATCGCTCTTTTGTTATGCCGATGTCCATGTTCCTAGGTTTACATCAAAATAGTTCTATACCCGGTAGCAGAATGGAACGTAGTGTTTTTTTACGTGAGTTCCTAGTTGACTATGTGGGGATTGTTAATAGAGATGCTACCGCAAGGTATTCTGTAGCACTGATTTATTTATACGTTATTTTGAGAAAATTCTATAGCGTTCTGGTTTTGTGGTTCGCTCTCGATTACAGAAGCAAATTTTCAAACACTTGTAATCGTGGTTTGAATATTACCTTTGGTTATCGAATAAATTTTTTAACACTGAATGTTTACTTATTATATAATATTATTTATTTTATACTAAACTAGCGGATTAAAACAATCACTGCTCTGCTAAAATGAAACTATTACGCCAATCATCACAAAGTGAAACAAACTTATTAGAACCCATGAAAAAGGGCCTTATGCGGGGCTGTGTGCACAAATTGCCAATCCCTTTAATTCGTTGTATCAAGAGTTCATGATGAACCTTTAAAGAACAGTGCGACACTTATGCCACAGTACGTGTATACTTTGTGTGATGCCGCGGTGCATTTCTCCTTTAGGTGTCCCACTTTTAGGGTGGACAAGTTGCCCACTTTCGTCCTGTCCCCCTCCCAACTTTTGTCCTGTCATTCTAACTTTTGCTTTGTCCCCTCCCAACTTTGATTCCAAAGCCTCATCAGAAATTTTTTTATTTGTTTTTGTCTCAGCTTTGGAATAAAAGTTGGGGATGGGGGTAGAACCAAACTCGGGGGTACGGATCTTTATGGAAGTGAAATTACAGCTTCCGCGTGCACAATGGCTACACAGTTTGTACCATTTTATCCGAAAGTTATAGCTGCCTGTTGTGGCTTGCTGTTGTTTCCTCGTTGCAGTAAGTTTATTCAGTAGTTCATTGTGATTTAAAAAGAGTGCAGACACTTGGGGGGGTGGGCACAAGTTGTTTAGTTTTGTCATGCCCCTCACTCAACTTTCGTCCTGGCTCATAAAATTTCGTTCCGAAATCGAAGCAAAAATTTTTTTGGTTCGAATTTGGACGAAAGTTGGGTGGATAGGACAAAAGTTGGCGGGAGGCACAGGACAAAAGTGGGAAACTTGCACCCCCTCCCCGAAAGTGGGACAACTGAAGAAGAGATGGACCGCGTCATCCCACAACGTATATACCGTAAGGCTGCATGAGTGTCACAGTATTCTTCAAGGGTTCAACATTAGCTTTTGGTTGTATATTGTGTAATCGGTAATGTAAACGACGATGCTTTTCAAACACGGCCAAGCCGTATATCATGTGATTATTGAGGTGAACAAACAACAATGTAAAACTAAATGCCTTTGCTAGGAAAACTATGATTGCCTGAGTATTTTATTTTTATAATACAGAAAATAAATTTTTATACCATAATATATTTTTATTTTTTATGATAAGTAATTTTATTTTTAATTCTCAATTGTATGATTTGGCTTTTGGTAAACTCTTGAAGTATCCATCGGTTTGGCTTATAACGATTAATATTTGGCAATATTTAATTCGTTCTAAGAAGATGCGTGTTCCAAGTATGTTGTGGAAAGAAATTTGAAGTATGACATACTCTAAAAAAGTCGAATATCATCAGCTCCTGGTTGTAGTAAGTAATATTTGTGACATAACAATAAAAAATATAGTACAAACATGAGAAAAAGTTTTAATGTGACCAATATTTTGTTCTAAACATAAAACAAGCAATAAAATTGTCGTTATATTTCTCTGACAAAAAATTGTTTTCAAATATAATATATAATTCGAACTTGTATACTTGTAGTTTCCATGCGATTAGTGCCGAACATATGTTTCATTTCTTTATAAAATCGGTCTATAAATATTAATACAAAGGGCTCTTAAAAACTTATTTTTAACGATGTGTACGTATATTTCATACATATGAGAATAAATTTCATTTTTGAAAACATAATCAGCTGCAGTAGCATAGGGCTTTTTTCAGTGATATTTCACTGATCACTTGTCCAAATTTGACTCATTTCAACGTTTCTTTAATTTTTGAAAATCTATATGAATGGCAGTCAAAATAGTTTATAGTGAAAACGACGTGAAAAGCGTGGTGACAAAAACACACGAGCGAACGTAGACACAAAGGGCGACCTATTAAAACAACAACAGCAACAAGTTGATAGAATAAATCGCAGAAAAATGAAGAGAAAATTAAAATTTTTGTATTAATAACCAAAGTCCAGCGTCAAATAATAGTATGTGTAGAATATATAATATGTATTAGAAAACTTGTAGAGATCTATATTTCGTATTGATAAACTGCCTTTTGCCATCATATACGTGCACTATATATTTATGCATTTGAATAAAATATTGAAATACGTAACCGATATATTATTCCAAAGATTGTCGTATCAAATGAACACAAAGATGCCATGATTTTACTTTTATATTATTATAATACTATATTATATGAACCTTTTTAATTTATTAAATATAATATACTTTTAATTTAAAACTGAGCTTTTTTTCACACGATTTTATATAACATACGCAGTGCATAAAATAGTATATATTATGTAATATATTCAATTTCCATAATAATTTTTGTTGCAGTACTGCAATAATTATTCTAAATGTGTAAGATTATTTTAGTTATTCTTGATAATAGTTGTAATTAATTGTTGATTATTACGGTATAATATAACTATTAAAATAGTATAGCGCGAAATAGCAAGTTAAAACCAACCAACATATAACTTCTAATACCAGTTTATAGTTTTTAATTCGAAACTATATCGATTTCCAATATTGTGTTAATTTTTCGTTTGTAAAAAAAACTATTTTCTATAATATGTTTTCATACTATCACATTTTCAAAATATTGGAAATTTTGTTCGTATCTAAAAATATTTATTTATAAAGTTTAAAGACCAAATGCGTCAAATCGTACGTTCACAGTTATATAAGGCGTATTATAAAAGATCATGAATTAATAGACAAAAATAGTTTTATAATAATTATCGCCACTACCACATCATGTCGTAATATAGTTCAGTCTTGATTTGCACGCTAACCATACAGCAAATATTTTGCATGGCAGATGGTCGAAAAAATGCACGATTTTTGTAGAGAAATTGATATCTATGAAGAACTTTAACGGATTTGTCTTCTGTAGGTGTTATAAATTTGATTTATATAATTACAAAATATTTTATAATAAGGCTATTAATGTATATAATTTGCACAAATCTTAGGTTACTTAAAAACAAATAATAAGATATATATAATTTATTTTAGCAATTAGAAGCATTTTTGAGGATCATTATAAGTTCTGGAGATGAGTACTATAAGACAAAAATTGAATGTTTAATTGTGAATACAGGCTAAGCTTAGACTTAGTCTTACACTAACGCTTAGAACTTAGCTTAAGGCTCAGATTGACAAAGCTTTATACGATTATTCCAGGACGGGAAATCTTAGTGTGATACTCAAGGAGGAGCTTGTCATGATAGCCATTTGTTTCTAGTATTGGCACAGTCGAAATTTACGTCTATGACAGTTTATTTATTACTATCACGACAGCATAATTTTTACCATCTAAAATATGAGCAATCACAACAACTAAAGTTCATTCAGGCAACACAAATCGTTTGTTTATGCACTCTAGCGTCCAAATAAAATTTTAATCATGATAGCTTAAATTTGTCTTAACCGCTTCGTAGTAATCTTAAAGTTTTGATATTCTTGTAACAAAACGTAGAAGCGTTGTATATAGTATCGACACCCTCGCTTCGTTTACTCAAATAACGTCTAACTTAGAGGAATCATTTTTTATAATTATCTGTGTCATTTATAGCTATACTAGGTCAATGAATTTTAGAAATATTTCGCTTGTCGTGTAACTGCATTATCGAGCACTTTTAGCTTTATTTTTGTGCTACTCTAACCATATTGTGCCCAAAATCTTACAACACAGATGCTGAAAGAAAACTTGTTTATTTTGTCTACACTGTCCACAGAATTTTAAGATACAATTTATTCCAGAGTTTCGAATGAAAAAATAGAGGCAAGGAATCAGAAAATTTGAAACAACTTAGTAATGAAAATTGTTTTATAAGAGCATGCCATTTCCAAAAATGAGCCAAATTCTAAAATAACCAGGGAAAATGACATTTTCAAATTTTTTTCAAAGTGATTGTTACTATGTTGAAAACTAAAAATAGTTTATGTGGCAACTTATAGCGTTAATTACATTGTTTTACGGCTTTAAACCGACGGTGGATATGTCATTACCCATCTGGAACGCTGCAAAATATGAAAAAAGCTTTACTTTGGCAGCAAAATAGCCAAACTTATTTATTTTTTGCACATATGGCTGTCCACAGGTTTCCAGAATTACTGAATACGATGGCAACAACTGTATTTGTGTTGTATGTAATGCATCCATTACAACAAGCGTCAATAATATACAACGAGAAGAATGAGCTTTGAATTGACATTTTTTCATGAAAGTTGATATATACCAATTTCGAACACTTTGCCGATTTGGGCCAATGTCACAATATATTAAATATAGACCGAAAATAGTTGTAAAATTGTTCTTAAGGTATTCGATGCGCACTATAACTGTCGGACATTGGCAGGAGTTAAAATGCTAAAACAGTTCTTCGGTGGCGTTAATTACCTGTTTACGCGATGTGCTGATGAGTTATATTGTAAATGTCTTCCTTTATGCATCGTTTTGTAAACTGCATCACAGGAATTGTAACTAAACTGACCTTTTTGAACGTAACCTAGCCGTGCACTGTCCTTTTCCTTTCTTTCGTCTTCGTGACAACGCAAATTTCTTTTGCATTGTCCAGCTACGGTGTCCATATTTGTTAGCGGAATATCAGTACTGATGAACCACGTTTGAGTGCAGCGGTAGCAGAAGCAAACATATGTTAGAACACAAAATGTTACATTTAGCCGATATTTCATTTTATGTTCACTAGCCGTTATTGCAAGTTCGTATTAGTTTTTTTGGCATATTTAATTCGTATATTTTGTGGCTTTTTAAAACGTTGCCCACAGGTTGGGACGCTAAAAATGCCTATACCATTGATTACATAGCACAAAATAATATTAACGTTAATAACGTTGCTTAATATGCACTGGAAAGACAAAATCTGATTTTAGTGGTTCCTTGAACGCGATGAGTGAACGTTATTAACAGTTTTATATAAATCACATAAGGACCGTAGGTTGTGTCATAGGCATAAATAAACATACGGTGCATGTTCATCTATAGTTTAGGACACATTTCACCCACGGATCCCATAACCGTATACTAGTTTTCAACAATACCCGTCGTATTCCTAACAATCAGCGCATATAACAAAATGATATTAAATAATAACCGCTAAGAACGTGATACTGGCAAGTAATGGGGATAAGCGGGATTTTCGTCAGAATATAGTTTTTTGCCACTTTGAATTTTCTCCGAAATACCTCAACTTTTGGAACAGGATTGAACAATATTGAACGTAAGAGTCTATGATAGTTGACTGTACTGAGAAGTGCGATACTCTCCAGGTTTTCTTGCGTTACATCGCTGTCGTTTTTAATATTACACTGCAAGATTATGACCTTGTTGTTGGGTTATATTATAGCTAATCGACAAATATTCTTGACCACCAAATCTAATTCACGACGCATGTTCCTGTACCACCAAACGTAAACCCGTGGGTTCTTAACCACCAAGTTCAAGTACCCATGGTTTCTTGGCCCAATAAATCCTGCAAAAGACAGTTTCCGAATATTATTATTTTGAATTGTTTTGTTGCATTGTATGCTAAATTTAGCGGTGCAAGAGCATGAGGGTCTTAATTTGTGGTCCACGATTCTGGAAGCCTGAAATTGGTGGCAGAGGAACCTCGGGGTCCAGATTTGATTGTCCAGGAACATGAGAGGGGTATTGAATTTGGTCCTTCAAGAATATGTATGAGTTGCAAACCGGTCTGACAAGAACATCCGTCATGGGTTAATCATGTTTTACTAGCAATAGCTTTAAAACATCCTCAGTGCTGGATTACTGTTGGCACACATACATTCAACATGTTAATGTTACTTATTTAACATTACAGTGCTATATATACCATAACTTATCAAAGTATTCTTGCAGTGCTTAAGTCATGTTTACTTATTAAATAGGATTGTATTACACCTAACAACCATTATTAAGCTACTTATTTAGTGTAATAATAGTAAAACATACAAATTTAGCATAACACTTTAACCTTGTATTCTGCTTAAAATACAGCACTTATATAGCATTACTTATGCTGAAGAATCTACCCATATGATACAATGAGCCATATATACAATTATTTTTATATTTTTCCAGTTTTTGTAAGTAGCATAAGTAATTAATACTTCTGAGTCGAAAACGCTTTGTCAACCCTCGCTTTAAAATTTAAACATAACATTGCTAATTACAAATTAGCGTTACTTTTGCTGAAATGATAAAGATAGCATAGTTATGCTTATATGTTTGTTAGCATTGTTAAAGTTTAAAATTAAGTGCCAAATTAACTTAAAATTTCGGATTAAACATATTTATGCTACAAATTAAACATAATTACACCAGATTTTTATTAAGCTTTAACCAATGCTAAATATATTAAGCATAAGCATTTTCTGCGTAGATTCTGCACGGTGGTATGCATAATTGTATGTTTTTATATACACATTGGCATTTACTTTCTTTTTGCAAAATTATACCATATTTCATATGTGTCTTTAATACACAGTACATTTTCAGGACATTGTGTTATATTAATTGTTTTCATGATACTGTCATTATCATAACTGTCATAGGAACTAAAGTAAGGCGCAATCACTCATTCACTATATTCCGTTGTAGTTTTGTAGCCGTAGAATCTAATGATTTTTGTGTTGTATTATTTGATTTTGACAGGGTATTATAGCCATTTTCAATTAACTATCACAGTCGCAACTGCACTGTATTAAATTGTAAACATTGATTATTGCATTGCCTAGAGTTTAATTGGTTTTACTGTATTTGTAGCTACAAATCTCAAAATACGACGCTGCGATGGCACAATTTGCAACTTATTTCATGGTAAGCATTTTTATTATATATGTGTTAATTTTATTTTTTATTTCAAATTATCAATAATATAATTCTGCATTTTCTAATTTATTTATTGACTTATATATTTGATCATGTTAAATTCATAAGCAAATTAATAAATTAAGTTACTGCAACATTCTAGCTTTACAATTGTGTATCTACTGACGACTAATAAAGGAGAGAAATAGCGTCATACCTAATAGCATATATAAAAATAAATCATCCTGCAGTTTTCGACAAAAAAGCGGTCTTACTAAGTTATAGGTTAATGTACAAAGTCGTAAGGTTTTATCATTCGAAATCTCTCAACTTTGATCCAATGACAAAGACGCAGTCAACCAAGCGTGCCCAACTAAGATCTCTGGTGGGTATATTCACTCCCACAACTCTGACGTATTGAGTTTTTCGTTACATTTGGGTTCTGCATAGATTTGCGCACTTAGAACAGAAACTATAGCGCCTTGTATTCACTACCGAAGATTCAATTGGTTTCTCGAACGCAGATCATGTCATATGAGCAAGCACAGAGTGTTCCAAGTGGTAAGATCCAAATTACTGCAAATAATGTTATACAAATTTTTGCCATACGAGCTAAAAATTGTATTTTAGGCAAAAATGATGATCACATGAGGACTTAACATCCGTTGGCAAACTCAAAACAACGAGGATTGCATCAAAAAACCCAAAAAGTTAAATATTTTATATAGTTTAAGCATAGCTAGAAATGGTTAGCTTGGACCGTTGAGGAATGTTATATAAGTTATTTCATTTGTTTATTTCAGGTTATATCCCTTACAGCTTTGGTACATCTGACCTCGTCGCAAAGTACTGACCAGCAAACATGCGATACAAATCCACTGGATATAATTTTCTTGGTTGATGGTTCAACATCCATATACCCGGGAAATTTCACCATTGCAGTTGAGCTCGTTAAACGTTTATCGTTGCTGCTTTCCGATTCACGATCAAATAATGTTCGAATAGGAATGGTGCAGTTTAATCGTCGGCAAAGAACAGAATTCAGTTTAAACAAGTGAGTTGATAGCTTGAAAACATTTTCTTCGACATTTAGAAGGAGTTTCTTTGATTTTTACATCACTAGAGCTATCTTATTAAGAATTATCTTTGAAATTAGAATTTTAAATAAATATCTGATGGTACAAAAATCAAACAAACATGTTTTAAATTGTAGAAGGCCATATATAAGAAAAGTGTCTGTGCGATTTTGACTTATGTCGCTATTAAGCAGCTCTTGCTGCTATTTGACCAGAACCCCAAGACAAAAAGAGAATCTTTGTCTGTAACCGAAAAAACTCCTGGATGCGTCTATCTCTGGGTAGATTTATCTATGTTCTGTATTACACGACAAATACAAGACTCTAAGTCTGGCAAAGGTGCTGCTTTTTCCATATTCGTAATTTGATTCATTACTATAGTTATTTCCTATATAACACTGCATGAAAGGCAAGATGCGTTAGAAATTAGTTGCTAAGACTAAGTTTATAAAATACAATAGGTTACGTTGTCACACAGAAAATCATTATATCTGCATGTATTTACAAATTTCAAATCGTTTCTGTTATTTTGTTAATGATATATTACGATCAAAGGTTAACGTGGATGATTGGATAAATTTTGTGTTAAACTATATGATGTCCTGGTACAATTGAATTGGATGGTTCTGCTAGCCGAACAAAGGACAATCAAAGCTATGCAGCCGTATTGAGTATTCAGCCTTAAACGTAGCTATTGGGCGTCAAAAGATAAAATAATTTCAGGAAATACATCACATTAATGATTTTTTTGAAGATAGATAGTTGTAAAAATCCAATTGTATGTAAGATTTAGCACATGTTCCATTCATCTTAAGTTTTTTTATGAAACGATTATTCAGCAATACCTAATCAAAACAAAATATCAACTAGTAACAACGATTTTGGCTTAACCACAGTTTGCCACGTATGAAGCGGGTAAAATATCGCTTGCGTAAATAACGTGTTTAATTTAAACATTACCCTGCACCCAAGGCTTCATAAGTCAATAATCAGAAACGAAACACTTATTTTTATTGTAATTTGTTAAATGTTAACTTAGGTACGACAATTCGAAAGATATCGTCGACCACCTTGACCGAATCTATTATCGCATGGGAGTAACGTATGTTGGAGCCGCGATGAAATATGTAATCGAAAAGGAATTTACTGCTGAAAAGGTACAAAAATGACCCTATACACAGAGTTGAGCATTAAGACAGAGCAACCGAATTGTTAATGTCCTTAGCAATATTAAATAAAGCAATGTTTTATAATAAAAAAATCCCTGGTTGTGGATAATCACAGCAATAAACAGTTATTGACGTAAAGCGATCCAACACGAGCCATGAAAGCTGCACTCCTCAAATGTTTTGAGCGAATGTTTTTTAGTGACAACTGATCGCTAGGCAGCCAACCGATTGCCAAACCATGTTTTTATAAAGTGTATATCTATATCTATAAATTATTACTAAAACTTGTTGGAATGCCAACAAAATAACGAAGACATACATGCTCGTGGGGGTATGTGGTCCGACTCACATATCCTCCGCTCTCTCTCCCCCCGAGAAAACTGGCGAAATTGGGAAAATTAGGCACAAAAAAGCAAAATATAGAAAATATGTTAGAAATGTCGGCGAAAATTAGCAAAAATGAAGAAAATTATGGACTTCTAAATATTTCGAAATGCAATCTCCCGGTTCCACAATTCCCCCTTGCGGGACCGGATGACCCCGCCGAGAGGGAAAAAGCCGACCCACTCGCACGGCACCAGTACTTTTCTGGAAACTCAGACCTTAACGTGTATGGCAGAAAGTAAATCGACGTCTCTCGTTCTTACTGTTATATGCAGTTCTTGGCAATTATTAATTCACCTTGCGCAGAGCCACGTAGTACCGTTTTAAAATAGATTTCGCATATTATGAACTATCACATAATTAAGTACTTGCCATATCCACTGATGCCAATTTAGGTCCAGCAGGGGAATGTCGCGAGTCCAATATCGCCAGCTGTGCTATTTAATTAGAGCAATAATTGCTGAAACTATTTTTCAGGGTGACCGACTCGACGCAGACAATGTACTCATTGTAATCACTGATGGTCTTACCCAGGACAGCCTCACCGATGCGACTCAGTTAGCTGTTCGCCGCGGTATTATGACGTTTGCTATTGGAATTACGAATTACGCTTACTACGACGCATTGCTAGAAATTGGTATGCAAAAAACAAAAAGTTACTTTCATGATTCCAAATTTAGATCATGGTTGGATTAACCGTTTCATGCATAAAAGTGACACATTTGTCACAGACTACATTATGAAGCGATATTCTAACCGAGTTGGTGGTGCGGCGTCCGTTTGAACCTGCCTAGTTATTCACTCGTTTGCATGGTTACTTAGGGAACCGAGCAATAGCTCTTAAATGGCGTGGTGGCTAGTGTACTGGTTCGGTGCTAAACGATATAGCTTCGACGTCGTTGCGACAAATTTTCGGTCATGAATGTACGAAATCCACTGTTATGTAAGAATTAAAGGGGTAATTAAAACATCTTCGCAGTTGAGTAATATGCCACAATAACCAGGTTATTTGAGATAAAATGTGGAATATATGAAAGTACTCTTCAGAGTCATTAGAGCTAGACTTATATGACATTATATGAAAGAAAGTGGCAACTCGGAAAACCCCGTTATGACAGACTGCTTCTGTGTAATATCTATAATGAAATCTGAAGCTTTACAATAAAAAATAAGTTGGATTTACATTGTTAAGCTGCTGATTTAGATACCATATCTAATTTATGATCCTAAGTAGAAAGATCGTTTAAGACTAATTCACGGTAGTTGATTATGATGGAATTTAAAATGTTTTAAGCTTCTAGGCAAAAGTTGTTATGTAGGGATTGCTGCAGTCGTTATAAGCTATGTAGCGTTTGAACCGCTACACCTTGTATAAGCGAACATCGTGGTTTACCGACTTACAACTAAAATATTGGTGTTATAACACAAATGCATGTTTAATATTTCTTTTTCATGTAGTTTATTCTATCTCGGTGCCTATGCGATAAATAGTTTTGTAAACACTTTCAATCAAAAATAAAGCAACGCTGTTTCTTTTTGACGGACACCGCAATCGGCACTAGACTTCCAACATATAAATACACTTTCTCACGGTAGACTTGTATGCCGCAGTGACATACTTTTCGTATGAACACAAAAATATTCCGTTCAAGATAAAGCTTTTAAATACCGCTATACTTCAGATAAGTTCCGTTGCTGTATGTTATTGACGGAGTCTTCCCCTTCAATGGCGGCATTATCATATAACATGTGATAGTCCAAACGGATTGCTATGCATTGTGTCGTCAATGTTTTCTCTTCTTTTCTCAGTGATTACCCGCACGACGTTGCATCAGTTTGGTCGTGCGATAGTCAAGAGTTATATACCAACTTCACATAACAATAATTGTGTATTTGATCGTTTCTAATGTATTTTATAATTTTGCACCTTGCCAAAAGTAGTAACCATAGAGAAAAGTAGCGTTATTGTTTCTTAAATTCCAAAATTTATATTTTTAATAATAGCGCACAAAAAATTAGCATTAATATGTGTACAGTGTGAAAGAATTGCGAAATACTATTCTGTCTAATCGTTGTGACCACTTAAGCCCATGGTATTATTGCCATTCTTTTGTGGCGACGTCGTCGCAGTGATATCCAAACTTTCCTTTGGTTCAAAACAAGATTCAGTTGATTTTGCGCCTCAGGTCCATAGTGATCGTTTGTAGCGCTAGCATGTATTCGCGTAGTAATTGTACTATAAAATTGAGCAAACGTATTGTGACAAAATTTATTTAATATTGCTGTAGAATTATTATTAAATTCGTCTAAAATTTTTGTTCATAGCTATGAAAAATATGAGACATAAATTCTTGTTTTCAGCAAACGGAATGTCGGCGTATGTTGTTCATGCAAACGAATTGCGTACCAATTTTTTCACAATACTCAAGCGAATATTGACGCAGTTGGGCGAACACCAGTGTGCATCTTTAATTAGTAAGTTGCATGCTGAATTCTTCTCGTGCTGTTTATGTAAATAACTAACCTTTGTGTCTGCCGGTGAGTCTTTATATTTAGCCAATTTTCGACAAAATGCAAATACTTCAATCACTAGAACAAAACGTGGCAACTCATGTCCAAAAATGCTAAACCATTACATGCTTACGATAAAAATTTGCCTGAAAATTCACCTGAAATAAGTGTAGCATATCTTGGTTTTTATGACAACCAGTGGCGTTTTCATACAGTTGTCATGCCCAAAACGACATAACCTAATGCTTATTACATATTTATGACAAAATTTAGTTGAAAATTCTTTAGGAATGAATATAGAATACCTTGGTTTTTGCGACATCTAGTCGTGTTTTGCTACAGTTGTTCCAACAGTCATGTTTTCAATATTACTGTCAATTTAATGTCGTATAAACGCTGTAGAATTTTGCAAAAGCAGATAAACCGGTTCGAAATTAGAAGAATCTTGATGGACAAACGGTAAATATTATGCATGCAAGACTTAAGACATTCTAACCCACAAGACTTAAGTTGTATTCTTTCATTCAGATTTTCTGCTTAAAATCTGAAAAGGTTAAGCAGATTTTTCATTAATTGTTACATTTCTTATTTGTCCATGTGATCCCCATTTTAGAGTTTTGAAGGATGGTTCTTTGAAAAATTAATCAGGATGATGCTCAAACGCTCAGGTTTTCAGAGAGGCATACAAAAGTTAAGAAAAATGTCTGTTCATATTTTGAAGAGATTAGAGGTTGACCATCAAATTTTGAGTTGCAATTCGAACAAGTCAAGACACCTATAATAGACTCTGAGCTTGTCACAACGACAATAGAGAAATAAATATTATATTTAGTGCTTTATATTTTCGCATTAGCTTTCAACGCTTACTACTGATCCTTTTGTCCATGTGTACTGGTATGTGTCAAGTCACATTTGTTTCGGCTTGTGATGTGCTTTATTGTACGTTTAATGCGTTTATATTGCTGCTAAATAGATCTGCAAATGTTTGCTGCAACATTGGTCTAAACAAATAAACTTCTAACCCATCGCTCGGCCTGTTTTATGGTTTGATTTTCAAAATTGAAAAGATCAGTCAACAAATTGCACTGGAAATAATGTTCAAAATGATTGGCAATAGTGATATTATGCTAAAGTTAAGGCTAAAAATTCCAGCTGTTGTAAAAATATACAAAAATAATCATTTCAATTTTTGAAAATTTTCGACTCTTCCTGTTAAGCTAAAGAATGGTGCTAGAGCTACTGGTCAGAAGGCGTAATTTTCATTTAGCATTAACGAACCATGTCCAATGTGACTTCTGACAATAACGTATATTTATTTGGATGTATAATTATATACAGATATATAAATTGTAAACGAGGGTAACCAGTTGGAGCAGATCATAGTTTTTATTTTATACGTCTAGTGAGGTAACAATTTCTGAGTCCGCACAGTATTGTGCGTTTGTGTCCACAGCATTGTGCTTAGGGCGGTTAGCCGTAAGGGTCGGACACTTCAAGCCATTTTTAATCCCACCTGAGTCTCTGCATCCATCCACACTAGCCACCAAGCGCTAACGGCGCGCGGAGAATTTTAGCAATTTCATCGAAATTACAAAAGTTTATGGCAAAATTTGGGAAAATGCGAAAATTATGACGAAAATATGGTTAAGCCAAGGCTGTGCGGGGGCGGGCGAGTTTTGGTTTCTCCTCTTGATAGTAATTTACAGCGACATGTATCATACGTGTCGAGTCAGAGCTTCAGGGGATACCACCTCTGTTGCCTAGGACCCCTATGCGCCGGGAGCAATTTTTGCAACAATATGAGAATAGGCAAAAATTTTGCGAAAATGAAGTGAAATCAGTAAACATGAGGGTGCGACAGGATGGGGCTGGTGGTCTCAACTTTTTGTCACCATCCACAACTATCCCCGACAGTATTCTCCGCCAACCCTGGCGGCCCAACCTGAGTCCTCGTAGCGTCAGCGTGTATGATATATTCGATACCAATTCAAGACCCCATGTATCTTCTGTTTTAGTGTTTTTGATGTAGTTTGCTTGCCACTTTAACATTACTTACAATAACGACACTATCTTTGCATAATACCAAGTAACCCGAAATAGGGTCTAAGTGTAGTTCTGTTGGGGCTCCACATACAGCTTTGGTTTTTATATCAAATTGATATTAGTTACAAACATTGTTTCATGGACAATATTGAGTTAAGTTTAACAAACATTTATTGCCACATATGCAAAAGCTTATGGTTTTAGGCAATTGAAAATTTATTAAGCTGAAGACGGATTATCACATTGACTAAAAGCTTTGCAAAAATGATGTCGTATCACAAAGAATAAAGCAGTGCAAGACAAGACACATGAAAGGTCTCTATGCTTTAAATGTTAAGTTCTGAGATTTCAGCATGACATTCATGCAATGAAAACACAACGGTCCTCCCTGATGGTGGATATAATAAATTAAGTTTTGGGGTCGTTTGTTGCACTGCATTAAATTCCACATCAAAATTTATGAAAATATACATATTTGAATTTGACCTTACAAATGAAAAATAAACACATGCAGAGTCTTCAAGTGCTACTGCTACGTTGTGCATGGCTTAACGGTCATAAAACAGTGGTTCATGTATGGTAATTACTTAACTGCTTTATTGCTTTGCTGACCGATTGCCACTGCTTTAACGCCGCTGCTTCAATGTTAATTATAACGCTTTTGTAAATGTTTGCTTTTGAGCTGCTTATCGTAGTTGTATTTTTACAGTAATAATTGCAGATATCATAAATTTTTGGTTTTAGGACGCAACCCTGAAATTATGTCATCCGTTGATCGTATAGGTAAGAGTTGCCACACTAGTGTCTTGCTTCGGAATTTTTTTGCTGCATACAATCAAAAACGTGTTCTTAATGTGACCGTTAAAATTGCATTTTATTGCCGATTAGCATGTCACAAGATTTTTAGAGTTAAGGGCTTTCTAGCAAATACTTTAGCGTGTTAACGAAATATGTTTTCGGAAACATTGACAGTTTTACGACGCACACCCTTGTAGCATATAAAGCTGTTGAAATATATCATCATGAAGTGTGAGGTATATAAACATAATTATTCTAAGATTCGGTTTTGAAATACATAACAAGAGTTCGTAAAGTCATTTTGTGGAAGAATATGACATATGATGTTTAACGTAGCACATCAAGAACGTCTGGTGTGACCTGCAAGACTCGCAAGGATATAGCTACCCTAGGAGTCTGTTGGGAATATCAGCTACCGCAACGCCAACGTTCAGTTAGATAAAAGCAATAATACCAGCTACCGACGATCGCAATTCTTGCTCTTGCCTCATTTTCTGTTAGCGTCCTGTCAACTGGACGCCCCACATGAAATCCAGCGAGGGCGGTACCCGGGTACCCAATAGCCACCAGAGATTATTCGCTGGAGGCGGTCTATACGATATCCTTGGCTTGTGGGTAAGCAAATAAACGACCACATCAACAAGAATTGTTTAGTTTAGAAGTGTGAATGAGTATCATGCTCATATAGAAAAATTTCCATAGCACAATCTTGACTTTTCTAATTGTAGAATATAGTTTCATAGCTGGTAAGACTTCTATGTAATATGGTCAATATCGTTAACTATAAAAGACGTTTAAATTTTCAGATCAAGTCCTTCACATTCGCTTAAATTATTGTGGAACTCCTAAATACAACTATAATAATGTCACTGTATAGGGAATCGATTAAATCAATCTAAAATCACAAAAACTTGTCAAGCATTATGAGCACTATGACAACGTTTCCACTAGTTTCGTGATATTAAATTAAATTTCAAAAATTAAATTGAATATCATTTTTAATGCTATGCCACTATCACATTTGGTAATAATACTCGTGTGTACAATTGCTTTGCTGAGTTTTATAGACACTGTATTTCGTTTTATTTTAGCACGATTGCTTCAAACAGATCGAAGTAAAGATACATTTGAAAAAGTTGTTCGTCAAGTGGGCGAACCTGTACCATCGACTGGCAAAAGCGGTTCATCGTCATCTTCTTCGTCATCGTCATTTATACAAGGCGGCGAATTAGACAGAGGCGGATCTGGAGAAGTGGAACGCTTTGTTGAAGGCGGTAAAGGAAGCTTAGAAAACAGTCGTACCAATAAAGCCCCTGGAAAATCGAGAAAGGAAGATATATTATTTATTCGACAAGGATTTGGTAATACCGGCGATGGTCGTAAATCGGGTGACCTAACCGATGCTGAAATTACACCAAAAATGGCTAAAATTGGTAAAACTTTTGGAATTTTCGTGCAAAAGTGACTCAATCGCATTGACGCAGGTAAGCGCTTTTGTGAATAGCGCAGACTTGGTGCAGGTGTGAAACAACACATTATGTGGGCTTGAATTATTTTGCAAAGGCAAACGCTTTCGAGAATGGAAATAAATTAGTGTAAATAGTTCTTCCGCCCAAATAGAGTAGATTTTATAACAAATTTTTCAAAAATCGAAGTGATGATTTCTCGAGTATCTGGTTCATTGTGATAACGAGTAGCCCTAATATTTTTCAGATGAACTTACTGATTTAGTCAAGTTACGATATTTCCTAGATTCTTTCGGAAACTGCTAACATATATTTGAGCCAAAAGAGTTGAGAATTTTGCTAAAAATGCATAATCCACCGAAAGTTTTCCCATAATTACTCGGGGACTAGCTGAAGTATAACTGGAGCTACAACTTTTCTTAATAGCAACACGAACTGGAACGAAGTAATAGCGACATAG
>JASANE010013614.1:0-11465 GCA_030248225.1 Trileptium ribeirensis | reverse complement strand
AAATATAATAATTCAGCAATTTAGGTTTTTCAATTTGAATTGAAGACATTCAATTTACAAAAAAAAAAGAAAACGCTGTCTGCAGCACAATTGTCATCTTAAAAGTAGTTGATGTAGGCGGAAATGGAAAATGCTTTTTCTCGGAAATCGTTTTTTTGGAAACAGGGTTTACTATTTGTATTTTTGAGCAAAGTTTGATAACATTTGCATATACGGGACTTCCCTAGAAAAAGACCTACCAGCTCGAAATTGGTCAATTTTCAATATACATGTTAAGTTTTGGTACCATGCGACTCAGGTGGACGAGGAGGTACAGAAACTTACCATTTTAGTCATAGCTATGACAAATTGTTTTTCGATTTTTTGGGATCCCCATGACGGATAAAGAAGTTGTTGCCATTGATATAAAATCTTATACCTAGGGCTAAGCCTAACCTTTAGTCTAAATCGTTAATCAAAGTTCCGATTTAACTCTTTAACTTCGATAAATCATTCGATTCTGCTCGTTAATGCGGTTCGAACGGTATACAGAATTATACATTTATCAATATAAAAAATTCAGAAAATTTTGGGTACCAAGAGGTTCATTGGGAACACAAAAATTGAAAAATAATTTTGTCATAAATATTGCAGAAATGGATATTTGCTGAACTGCCTCGTCGAACTGGGTGGAATGGTACCAAAAAATTTTTCACCTTGGTACCCAAAATTTTCGGAAAAATTTTTCTCGATAAATGTATAATTTTATATACCATTCGAACCAGGCACCCGGGAACGATTTTCAGTCTGGGGAGGCAAGCAATGATAGTGATACAAAATGTATATGTACAAGTGAATTACGTCGCGCCTTTCATTTAATCTAAACAAATACCTGAAAATTGAATTTTTTTCATATAGATGAAACAAATAGTCGTTACAACACCTTGTTCTATCGTCCCAAAAACTGCTTTTCGTTCAGGTGTTCTGTTAGTGAATTCTTGCATAAATGGTCTAATATATATTCCGTGAAGTAAAGCCTTGTGCACACTAGAATTGTAGTATGTCTGAGACGCTGCTGGGTCATTTGAGAACGTACCCAAGCCTTCTGCTCCCACTTTTTTCACAGCCCCGATAGAAGGCTGAACTCTTCGGTAATTTCCCGCCGTCGGCCCCCCTCATTTCATAAGAGCTGCGCCCCTGTTCGTAACTTCGCCACGACGATTTTTTTACATTAGAATAGTGTAATCCAGATATCAAAAATATCCAGCAGCCGCTATGACCAGAAATACTACAAATCACCCAAAGATTTTCAGGGGCTTTAGTTATATAAGGGTCTGGGTCACCGACCCCCTTCACCAGTTACCTCACTGGAACCCATCTAGTCTTTGTTTCTTAGAATTCATAGAGAAAGAGGTGGATCTACAAAAGGGTTGGGTCTACTCCCTCACTCATCACCAATTACAAACTAGAAACATTGATACGTCATTAAATACTGGCCCCAAAGGTTACGGCACCAGTGAGGCACAACACCAGGAAGACACTGATACACCAGGAGCGTATCCATAAATTCCTAGCTGGTGCGCATCAAGGATGGCTTTCTGGAGGGACACCAAGGATAGCTTTCTGGAGGGGCACAATTCAGCATTGTGCTATGTAATATGAGCAGTTGAATAATTAAGTTTACCTCAATGGATACATTTAACCTAATAGTTCAAATAAATGAATATATACTTTGCAAAATTAAAAGTTTAAACCATTCATGGTCAGTTCTTTTATTAGAGGTCTTGTTATTTGAGTGGACGAAACCTGTTCGACTAACTGCTTTAGCAGAGCGCCGAGTCGTATTGTTATAGTAATACTTTGATATTTTACAAAGAACAATCCAACAGACAGAAACGATAATAGCTGAAATTTTATAACTGTATCCGTCAACTAGCATTGTTGTTCGATGACAAACAATCTCTATTGCAATTGTGGCATGTTACCCATGTAAAAGGTTAATACATCGCTTTTATACTGGCCTACATTTTACAACGATGCTTAATAACAAAACCACACATAAACTATATGTTTGACGAAAATCACAAATCAACATTTAGACCTAGTCGATCGAATATCTAAACTACTTTCAAAGCTGGAAGTCATCGTGAATTGAACAATGCATACGACTATGATTGTCATGATCATTTTGCAGATATCAATAAAACAACAAACAAATATACTCAAGTAATGAATAACTGGACGTTGCACCATTTAATCTTTCTTTGAAGAAAACAATAACATCGACATTAGCCATAGGTTCTATACATTTTAGATGCCTGGATATCCACTCGACAGCTATATTGGACCATGCATTGATAAATTCAAAATAAATTTGCAATATTGTTTACGTCAAATATAATTTATACACTTGTCCTAAAACTACAAATAAAATATTCGGTTAAATATTAACGATCTGTTCAAATGTATTTTACAAAAAAACACTCGACAGCTATATTGGACCATGCATTGATAAATTCAAAATAAATTTGCAATATTGTTTACGTCAAATATAATTTATACACTTGTCCTAAAACTACAAATAAAATATTCGGTTAAATATTAACGATCTGTTCAAATGTATTTTACAAAAAAAATTGTGAGAATACACAATACATATTTAAACGTGAAAGGTTTCTTTTCCATATAATATATACTTTCATTTTACCGAGCTATTGATTATCAAGAACCGAACAGTAACCAAACAATAGCCTAATAAAACGGAATCCTAGTCGATTAAGTACTGAAGTCAAATCTGTCAATTATTGAGATAAAGGAATTTAGTGAAAACAATAACATGGAAATAATATAGATGGTTAACTAACTTTCATATTGCCTCAAAATCCTGGTTGATTTAATCATACCGAACCTGCCTGTCCACTTTGTACCGAAACAACACACGCTATTAAGTTTCTATCTCTTGATAATAGGAGCATAAAAATTCAGGTACTGCTATGTTGTTTATTTCTATATCACAACATGTAGTCTGTTTTATTTTATTTAGAAGCTTCGTGTATCCAAAATTTAGTATACCACATATTTAACCTATTAACTTCTATTGTTATTACACAACAGCAAATTACGTTCAAATGTACTGTCCTAGCTCATTTCTATAAATACTGCACGACTGCGCGCATGTTGTTGTTCGCTCACCTTTCGAGGAGCCTTAAAGATCCGAGCAGTGGCTCCGAAATAGGTCAATGGTTAGTAAATGTGATTTTCACTGGAGCGTTCGTAGTTCGATACGTCGCAGCTACCAATAATTGTTCACCAATACTCGAAACGTAAATTAATTAATCAAGTAAAGCGTTAATAAAAAATTTAGTATGCCACATATTTAACCTTTTAACTGCTAATGTAGTTCGACAACAAGAAATTATATTCGAATGTGATTATACTAACTAAATTCTACCAATATTACACCGTTGCGCGCATGTTGCTGTACGTTCACTTTGCGAGAAGCCTTAAAGACCCGAAGAGTAGCTCCAAGATAGCTCAATGATTAGTAGAAAACAAGTAATTGGTAATATTCAAATCATTTTTAAAATTTAGTCCTGAAGAGATCGACAGACATCAGCTTGGAAGCGGGTGAGATTAAGGGCATAGGCTTTATAACATTGTAGCTGCTATATCACTAAACTTATCATTTATAAGCCATAAAGATAACCTTAGTTAATTCAATTCATTTGTGGTTTATATAAATATTAAATAATATATAGCCCTAGAATAGACAGAGGTGCCTCCATCGATGTATTACCAACTACCATTAAGCTTGGATTTAAACTAGATGCTTCGTTCGGACCGTTGAGTTTCTAATTGTGGGTGGCCATATGCTCAATTTGAAGCCTGTTATATAGTGATTTATGCTTCCATTGTTCTGCTCGTTAATAGCTATGAACATTTTTATCTCCACTTTGTCATACAAATTCATCGTTTATCAATTCAAATCAATAGCATAAACGAAATAACAAACATTTAAATCGTCTATTCTTAGTGCCATGTGAATGCTATAATGATTTTTCAGTTTGGAGCATCATTTATTTGCTTTAAACAAAAAGACTCCAAATGTAAAAAAAATTTACATGCACTCGAGAGTTTAACACACAGCTTGTGGTCTGGTAAGTCGGGACAGTGCGTTTGTCTCCTGCATTACATTGCGGGTCATGTCAACTGTGGTGTGAGTTTCTCTAAGAGGTTTGAAACGCTTCAGATATTCCAGACTTAATAACTTAGAGCAGGTAGAAAGTAATTAACAGGAATAAACAGAGCGGGTAGAATGTATAATTAACAGAAATTATGCTGACCAACGAGGCAGAAATAAAACACGGAAAGCTAGCTACCCGAATTTGGTGGTTAAAGCCAGGAAACCGTTATAACACCTTCTACTGTTTCTTCTACGACTCGGCCCATCCATTATACCTTAGACCATGCGTATTTCTAGATTGTCAACCCAGTGAAGAAATCATAAAGATTGCTGCAGCAGTTGTTTAGTTTATTCAAAGGTTATGTAGCAGTAGAGGAACAATTAATGGTTGCTATTAAAACATGATTCAACTGCTCTAAGGCTTTAATTTCATATAACAAACGCAAAAAATTAAATAGGAGATCCGAAAGTCTGGTTGTTTCAAGAGATGTTATAATTCAGTTACGGAAATTCGTTGGGAACGTCGGCGTCGCACTTTTACTTAGTCATAGATAGCTGAAAGTAGCAAAAAGCACAACTATGGGGATTTATGCTTGCTATGAAATATCTGTAACGATTATCTTTGTTTCAATTGAAGCTGTGGATTTAATAAATAGTGTATTTACAAACATTGTCTCTGCACTTTGCGAGCTTAAAAATTTTATGCAAAGTGTTTATGAAATTAAAAAAGACTAACTTGATAGAATTATTTTAACTCACAAATTTTGCATCGTCTTAAATGTGGTCATGCAAACATTTGACTGTTGCTGAATGGCCCTTCAACTGGCAACATCGATTCTAGAAATCGGGTTCGGAAAGTTATCTATTATAGCCAAACCAGGGGAGCAACCTGCAAGTAATACTGATAATACTTATTCTGATAAAGTGTAAAAACAATGCTACCACTTGATGGTCAGCATATTAGTAAAAATTTGTCTATCAGAAATACTATAAAACTATGGCTTTTCACTTCCTGCGATAACGTTTGTTGGCGCTTATAAATAAGATCTCTCAGCTTTTACATAATATTTTGAAGCCTTAAACGTGGAGATCGGTGAAACTAACTCCAGGTTCCGCTATGCATACCATGTGGAAGTGACTTAGTTTTTTTACTGGAACATTCAGGCTTCTATTCGAAATGTGATCGCAAAAGTGTGATGATAGGTATCCGTTAAAATATGATCAAGTACGATATGTCTTAAAATTCTAATCTTTAAAACGTGGTTTGCTAAAGCAGATTTCTAAACTGAGCGAATTATGAAAATGCTCTTGGCTAGGTGGTAATCAAACGAAAACAAACACATTTTGTAATTATGTCATCATATCATTATGTTATTATGTTATTATATCATTATGTTATTATGCCATTATGTTATCTTCATGATGCCATTACGTCAATGTGTAATTATGCAGTTATCTGGTTTTGTTTGCTAGAAGCTAAAGTAAACAGTGTTGTTTCGGAACTGCTTGTGTACGCAAATCTGTATTCCAGACCCGGATGCATATGCCTCAAAAAGGAAGCATCTGGGAGCATACATTATATTACAATTTAATCTATGATTATAATTTTTTATATATTGCTTGCAGACCATACAGCCGCGCGTAAAGTGCAATTCTGGTGGAATTGCTATTTGAACAAAAAATGACAAGTCGACTTTTAGTCAAGAACCTGTGTGTTTTTCTGAAAGCCACGAGCTATAAAAACAGTTACTGTGGATTAACATAATAAGAGTTTCACAAAACGTTTCATAACAAAACTTTCCACCAATAAAACATTTCACTAAACTGCGGAACTATCACTCTGGTATTGTTATGAAAAAATTGTCTCTAGGTAGATCTGAGGTACATAACCTTAACATAACCATAACCATAATAATAATAAGAAGACATTTATAAAGCGCCATTTTCGCTGATAGCGTTGCAAAAGCGCTGGATACAATATAACAATTTACAACAATACGATAATTTTTGAGATTATGAAAGTAAGACCTGTGGAAACAGAAACGTCTTTAACTTAGACTTAAATTCGGTAACGCTTAAAGCACTGTCACGAAACCTAGATGGCCATCTGTTCCATGAGGACGGGCCGATCAACCAGAAACTGTTATTCCGTGTGAAGTCAACGCGCCATATGAGTGTGAAAGCAGGCGAAAATCGCCTGACCTAAGTTTATGGCGTGTTGACATTGCATCCCATCCATATTCCGATTCGGAGAAGCATGCCCAATTTGGTTTGAACCGACACTGATGGCATACCATGAAAAAATACCGATAAAAATGCAAAAACCATGAACAAACTGTGTACGGTAGGCGGAGAATTTGGCCTCTTTAGATCGGATCTCACGGAACATACTAGTAATAACATTGTAGTTGTTTTTTACATTGTAGATTTATCAGAAAGTGTTGTTTACATATTTAATAGTAAAACAACGGATATGTGCGTATCCGTTTCTAAGCTACGCATAACAGTTATATTAATGCGACGTTCACGTGGTAATGTCCCAGTGTTTGGAGCATATGTACCTTACACAGTGTCAGACACAATTTACTTCCTCATGTATTTACAAAATATATCGAGGGTAGTTAGTTGTAGGTGTTGTCATCTTCCGACAGTGTTTAAGAACATCAAGATTTCTTTCTAGTTTTGGTGACGATGTGGGGCATACTGTCTTGTCAACATAAATATAATCTACAAATTAACATAGAAATTTTGAAAAACTAACTACACAAATGAATAGTACGCCGCCATAGCTCCTTTACTATTACCGCGAAAGAATGGTAGCTACGCGTATGTGCTACCCCGTAAATAAAAAATGTAAGAGTTAATTGTGTGGTTTATATCTTCAGAAATTGATTTATGATATGGGTGTGACATTGACCGCCCACACGTTAAGGCCGCGACTAAAGGGGACAAAAGTTTCAAATAGTGAGAACAATGTAAGGGCAAACGCGGCATAATACTGCTTTGTAGTCTGGAAGTAGGGTGACCTATCGCCGAATAATTTTAATAATGTAATGTAAAATAATTTTAACCTTTTCCCTTGTTATGGAAGTTTTTTGAAAACCGTACAGGTCTCTAAGAAGATTTTTATAATGTTTTACAGACATTGAAACGTGCATAAACTTACATAAACAATTTGTGTATGTCCACGGAGCATAACGCCAATAAATTGCTAACAGCCTCATGAATGGACATTGAACATTTTCGCATTACTGCTAAAATTTAAACTATTTTTTGATTTCCCTAGAGAATCTTAATATTTATGGAAGTATCTAATATGCGAAAAAAGAAGCTCCCATTTTTTCTAAATTTTGATTATATTTGAAAGGTTTAAAAATTATTTTTTCCTTCAATTGACAAAGATTGTACTATTTATACATTTTACGAAGCAAACACAGTCTTTACCAGAATGTTGTGACGAACACTTGACAACGAATTCAGTACTGTCGATTTTCAGCAAAGTTAAAGCAATTCACAAAATGACGCATCATTTGCCTATGATACTTGCTACATATGAATTAGCAACTTGCACCCTCTGACTAATACATAGAGAAAAAACTTTTCACATCACATAATCACTTATGACAGTGGTTTGCGTTCCGAACAATTATTTATTTAGTAAAATGGCACATCAAAATAGCCAGGATACGATTGGAATAAGTAAATCAACACCTTCTCGTAACTTTGTGAAACTGTAATTACATCAGCTTTCTTGGTATATTTATTATTTTGTTAATCTTCACTAAATGTGGATGCCTACGTGCCAACAATGAATGATTTCGGTCGTTATATAAAAAAGTAATTAGGCTGCTTCCAACCCAAATCTATAATTACAGCTACAAAACTTTTGCTGTACCAATATTATAAACTTGGCCCAAGACAAGCTGAGAGGCGTAGCAAATATGATAAAGCCATTTAAATATTGCCATCGGTGCACTTATTGTCACTTAAACCGAGAATTATTCATTCTTATTTTAACTATAATTGTCAGCCTAAACCTTGCCGATCAAAAAATGCACTTGTGATCATAAATTCTGCATTCCGTGTGGCTTGTGAACGTGAATGTCAAATTATGAATAATATTAGTTACACCACTCATTGCAAAAACGGATGAGCTAAATTTGACTCAATTAGATCAGTTCCAACTCGACTTAGTATCGTTGCGTCAAATATTAGCCCAATCAAAGTTAATTATTTTTGGACTCAGCAAATAAGTCAACCTTGGATTATTTGAACCATATTTGACATATTCACACTTTTATACATTCATTTCACATGCTTTGCGCCATAACTGACTCAGACGAACTTAAATCATACATGCACGAGGCCTATGTATGAGGAGGAATAGCGGGTGCCTCTGGGCCTCAGGCCTGGGATGGCTCTACCTGCCGGGAAGAGGTTGATCGGAACCCGCCTCGAGGGGGTTCCACGCTTAAACGAAAACAAGGCCCATCTTTTCGTATGATTCGTACGACTAAAGGTATGTTCACACCTTCAGTCTTTACTCTCAAACTTTGATCCCAATCTTTGAGCTCGAAATTTGTTCAAAATTTTATCAAAATTTATTACTAATTTTTTAGCTCAAATTTTTTCAACACATGTTTCTTGGGCCTGATTGGCTAAAATAATACACGTCGAGAGTTTGTAAGGATGTTCATACATTCAGAATCACTATAATGCAACAAAGACACCTTCATATCCTGACCAAAAATTGATCAAAAAGTTAAGCTCAAACATTAATTTAAATTTGAACAACAAGTTTCAGCGTATGAACAAGCTTTTAACTTTAGGTCATTTACAAAGTCGTTGGCATCGACTCAATAGAGTTACTGTTTTACACGACGTTTTATATAGTGCTCACGCATACAGTTGTGTGATTCTCCGCATCATTTTGGAAGTAGTTCATAGCTAAACTAAAGGTACGTTCACACGTCGAACTTTTTATTCAAAACTTGAGCTCAAAGTTTGAAATTACATAATTGCAATGACAAAGTTTTGATCAAATTTTACTGCAAATTTTGATCAAAACTTGAAAGCATTTTTGCGATCATGATGATTTTAAACGTGTGAACACTGCGCAAACTTATACCGCTTTAGCCTATCATGGAAAAAAGACAAATTGAAAAATTTTTGAGCTAAAAACTGAAATCAAATTTTTAAACAAGGTAATTTGCCATATTTTTCCGTTATAAATTGCGAGAAGATTTTCATCAACTTAGAGCGCAAATTTGAGCAAAAAGTCTGACGAGTAGACCCACCTTTATCTGTCAATATAAGCTTCATCTTAGCGGCTTCTTCACTAGCAAACCATACTTATGAAGCAAGATCAATCTCGCAACCTCATCACAAAACACGACTCATAATGGTATGATTGTTGTTTTTGGCACTTATTTTACGAAATATATAACGTTCAACAATTTAGTATCAGTTTGAGAAGCAAACATACATGGAGAATAGTCATTTTTCTTCAAAGGGAATACTGCGCGAACCAGCATAATTGATGATACACCAGCAACACCAAGTGAGCATGAAGCAGATACAGCAGTTGAGAATATTCCGAAATCTTATTCTCTATCCTTTATACACGCTCATGTTTGGCAAAGTTTACCAAGTTTTTACTTTACTGACAGTAAATAAATTCTAACTGAACACCCGTTGTCTATACCTCCGATACTAAAAAAATAGTATATAAACACGATCTTAAAAATAGTATGACTTTTCTGTTGTAGCGATGGCTGTAAACGTTTCCGGTCAAACAAATTTATATCTAAAATCAAATATTTGTTCTCGACAGCATTCTGAGCGAGCAACGTGAGCATACAGAAAACATGATAACCTAATGTTTGGCAACAATGCGAAAACAGCAAGATCAGCTTGTCATATATACAATAGATTTCTCTAAAATTATAATCTTCGTAACCATTTTGAAAAAGATCAATTCAAAACTTCAGCAACCATCCAGTCGTTTTATAATTACGAAAGCTAGATCTTCAGCTCGTCGTCACAGGTTCATCTTGTGATTGGGTTCAAAGCTGACCGATATTTAGACGCAAATATATTTGCCCTACTGCATTTCAACTAACTTCCGTATTGTTAATTTTACCTACTATGGCTTGTCACTTTGCTGCTGCAATTTGCGTAGATAGAAAATTACTTCGATATACCACAATCGTGTAGTAGTAGTAGTAGTGGTGGCTGTATATACACGCGAAATGACTCATTTTTCTCCAGCGTTCGTACCCAGATTTACAAATACTTAAGAATTTTGTTTCCCTTACATACGACGCAAAACACAGCATATTTGCCTTTTAGTTTTTGGAGAATTTACGATGACAGAAGGTTAGAAGATGTGGCTTCATGAATACAGACTTTGTCAGTTGAGCTACTTCCTAGGTTATTGGGTATGTGTTGTTTTCTTACGTATTTTCTAGGTTTTCAACGCGTTCAAGCATATCTACAATATGTTCTGTCGACTTCATATATGATATATCCGTGGCCATAGTGGGATTAAGGTTTATTACATTAGACGAATGGCTAGTCTAGATAGGCGGTAGGCACGTGTAGTCTGTGTTTTCTGGTCGTTGTATAAAGACCTCGCAATTCCTGGCAATCTTCCCGGTATTTGTTTGTTTGAAATAATTTTGTGTTCCACAATGCTTCGGACATGATTTTTATCCCATGGCCTTCACTTCATCACATGATTTTGAGTACTGCTTGTGTTAAAATTTGTTGCTGAAGCTAGCTTTATTTTTTGGTTCAGCTGTAATATAGTGCAACACAGCTTGAGCTTTCATGCCAACCTGTTCAATGTGAGATGTTTTTCGCAATAGCATGCATTTTAGCATGTACCCGTAACCGTTTCCTCTCTCCAAATAACAGAGCACCGGTCATTGCTGCGACTTCGCTTATGAGCGTTTCGCATTTTCCAAATCCCCAATTTATCATTTTGGTAATTCCCAAAATCTCAATTGCCAGATCCCACATTTCAATTCCATGTACCCACATTCTCTCTTTCAATATTCCCGATTCCGACATTCCCGATTCCCAAATTCTCTGCAGTTTGTTATTCCAACAGCTATTTCGTTATTGCAAATTTCAAAAATATCGAATCATCTTAGATTTGATTGAGACAATATTTTCTTCAATTCCGCGGCATTTTGAGAAGCCGGTAAACTTGATCTTGTTCTTTATAGCGTTGTAAATTAGGATCTTACAAATCCGTTAGATTTGCTTCATGCTCAGTGCTGGCTTAAGATTTTACACC
>JASANE010013613.1:0-97166 GCA_030248225.1 Trileptium ribeirensis | reverse complement strand
TGCACATGCCGATGTAGGGTCATACCACAACTCTTTGAGCAATTTATTAGACATATTTCAATTTTCAAATATTGAAATAAACTGCTCAATATATACATTATTTTTTAAAAAATATTTATTGCATTCTTTCAAGAGTTTTTTTTTTTTTCTATGGCTTTCAATGCTTGACGAGCTTCATACATCTTTAGAGAAATACCTCTCGTAGGTTTCACCAAAATTTCACCGCGCTGATTTCGAACGTAATCTGTTTCATTTAAATCCATCATTGGAATGAAATAGCGAACATCAATAAGATTTCCTGAGAAGCTGTTGTTGACAAAAATTCGGACGAATTGCCTTGATTCCACGCTTTTTCTGTATTTCTTCTTCTGAGCTAACGATAATGTAATTGTCCGGTAAAGCAAATTTCAATTGATCTTGTTCCACAACAGGCATTGGATCTTGAATAACTGGTTCTTGGTGTTGCTGCAGTTGTACATCTTGACGACTGATCTTTGATAGAATACCGTCCATCGTAGATTCAGAAATACGCTTTTGAGCCATTTTTGATAAAGTGAGACAGAAACGCTGATTTATATAAGAGATGTTAGTAAAAATTACACAAGCTAGCCAATACAAGAATGATGTAATTTTGTGATGAAATAATGCGGAAATAGCTGATTTTCGCTCTCGTGATTTTTTCAATGCCAAAAATGGCGAATTCAAAGAGCACGATAAACTTTAAGGTGCCAAAAATAGCAAAATTTCGAAAAAATTATTATTGAAAATAGCTAAAAATATGAGTTTTGGTAAATAATCGTAAAGATAAATATTTTAAGTTTTTAGAAATTTGTAAGTCAAAATCTGCTATATAAGCTGGAGATTCAGACAGACACAAATCAGTCATGTCTTTCAAGCGCAGCGCTGATCACGGTAGCCACTCTTTGATCGAAACGAAACGACCAAAGACTCGAGGGATAACAAGCGCAGATGGTCGTGAGTTCTTTAGCAAGTATTATAGCATAAGCGCTGTTGAAGAAAGATCAAGCAAAAAATTTAAAACAAAAATCTTCGACTACACAGTAACCTTTAAAGGTCTTGATGATACAAATATGTTGGAACTCAGTGAAAAATTATACAATATTTCAGGTGAAAATGTTCGATTATGTAACAAAAGATATTAAGCATCATGACTACTTCAGACTCATCATTCAAAGTAACAATTTGCAATATCCTATTAGTATCCCATATATTAAGATGGATCAGTTTTCTCTCGAAATGGTGCTGGATAGAATTGAATCTACCTTAAATTCAAACGAAAGTTTATTTTTAGACAAAGATTTAGAGCTAAATATCTCACACTGAAATTTTCCCTTCCCCAGGAATGTGTAAGTCCAAAACTACAAACTCTTCAAGTACCTTTGATTCTTTTCGTGCAGCAAAAAGAAGTATAGTTCAAGTTCCAGTTTCTGCAAACTGCTTGGGGGTTGCTCTTCTTACAAACTTGCAAATCTGTAACAATCCTAGTATAGACCGAGTTCGAAATGTAATAAGATCTGTCAGTCGAGACATAGAAATAATCAAACAATTTATTT
This sequence comes from Trileptium ribeirensis, assembly GCA_030248225.1. Classification (NCBI taxonomy): domain Eukaryota; kingdom Metazoa; phylum Nematoda; class Enoplea; order Enoplida; family Thoracostomopsidae; genus Trileptium; species Trileptium ribeirensis. The sequence goes on along the minus strand of JASANE010013613.1, from coordinate 95,592 downwards.
TGAATACATGAGATGGAATACGGAACACCTTGTGGAATCGAAAAAAATGAAATTTACTTCAAACCCACCTTGCACAGTACCAAATAGTGGTTTTCGATGGGATTGGAAATGTGGCATTCAACGGAGATAATAACAAAAGGAAATTGTATTTGTTACTAAACAATAATCACTTTGATATAATTAAAAGTATCTGCGGCTTCTTTTCAAGCAAATTCTTTTGCGAAAAATGTCTTAAGCCTTTCAAAAAGACACATCGCTGTGAAAAAAGTTGTCCTTTGTGTTTCAATAGTATATGTATTAACCGATCATTAGAAAGGAGTGACATCACTTGCATATACTGTAGCATGCGTGTTTTTTCAAGCGATTGTTTAACAGCTCATTTATCGGCTAAAAACTGTGAAAACTATACAAAATGTCAGGCATGCGGAAAACGAATTTTAACAGCAAATCTGGACAACCATCACTGTGGTGAATTCTACTGCTCGGTATGTAAAGGATGGTACCATCCTAAGAATCATTTGTGTTACATGCAGAAAGTTAAACTTTCTGAACAACAAACAATCAAATACATTTACTTTGACGTGGAGTCAATGACAGACGAAGACACAGGCAAACATGTTCCAAATTTACTAGTTTCTAAGGAAGAGGACTCGCCCGAAATTGTTCATCGAGGTGAGAATTGTGTTTGTGAGTTTATGACGTTGTTGCTTGAACAAAGCAAGCAACATCGGAATACTCTTCACATTGTCATTGCTCACTTTCTGTCTGGATACGACTCATATTTTATTTTACAATGGTTATATAAACAAAATATTGTGCCAAAAATGTAATTATCAAAGGTACTAAGTTTATGCAAATACAGATTGGTCGCAATATAAAGTTTCTTGATAGCTACAATTTTTTAAGCTGTTCTTTGAGAAGTCTTCCGAAAAGTTTTAACTTTACTACAAATCTTTGTAAAGGATGGTTTCCACACTGCCTGAACACAAAGAAAATGCAAAAATACTGTGGATCGTTCCCTGCTATAAAATACTTTGAGCCTGAAAAAATGAAACCTGAGGACCAGAAAGAATTTTTAGACTGGTGGTATGTAGAAAATATAAAGTATAATGGCAGTTTATACAATTTACAAACCTCCTTAGAAGCCTACTGTATCGATGATGTTCTTGTCTTAGAAAAGGCTTGTAAACGGTTTCGTGAAATGTTTTTTGAAACTAGCGAAGTTGATATATTTGCAAACAGTTGCACGATAGCCTCTGCTGTATCGATTGTTTTCCGAAGAAATTACCTCACATCAAACACTCTCGGTATAATTGGATCTTCAAGTCCAGATAAAATTCGGAAGCATTCCCTGCAATGTGCTCAATGGCTGAGTTATATATCGTTTAAAGATAAACTACACATTCAATCAGCACAACATGGTGGCGAGAAGAAGATTGGTAAATACTTTGTGGATGGATTTTGCCGAGACAAAAATGCTGTGTACGAATTCTTAGGATGCTTCATGCATGGTTGCCAATCGTGTTACGACGGCGAAATGTTTAACAACTTTCTTAATAAGAAGATGGGAACTATTCGAAAACAAACAAACGAACGGTTACAACGTATAGCTCAATATGGATACTTCCTGGAAATAATATGGAGCCATGAATGGGAAGGAATGAAGAAGAAAGATCCTTTCATAAGTTTGTACCTCGAATCGAAAAATCTTGACAGGGACGTGCTTGATATTCGATCGGCACTTCGAGGAGGAAGAGTCAGCACGATGGTTGCCGCATATAAGATCAAAGACAACGAACGAATTTACTATAAAGATGTAAATTCATTATATCCTTTTGTTTTGAAGAACAAAGAAATGCCTATCAAGTTTCCGGAAATTATAACCGAAAACTTTCAACCGATCAATGAATATTTTGGATTGGTGTACTGCAAGATACTTCCACCTGAAACTGCTATCCTTAGTGTGCTGCCATATTCTGGATCGGATGGAAAACTGATATTTCCACTACGCCATGCTTGCTCAACAGAGACATACAACAGAAAATGTACTCACGAAGCTAAATATCGATGCTTGCGAGGCGTATGGACAACTATTGAAATAATGTACGCACTTCAAAGAAACTATACACTGATTGAAATCTACGAGGTATGGCACTTTAAAGAGCGATCGAAAACGGTGTTCCAGGACTACATTAACACCTATTTGAAGCTGAAGACCGAAGCCTCAGGATTCCCAGCCGAATGTCAGTCACAAGAAGGTCGAGAAAAATTCGTACAACAATGGAAAGAGAAAGAAGACATACAACTAGATGTCAACAACATGAAAAAGAATCCTGGCATACGATCAATCGCAAAGCTGGCTCTAAATAGTCTATGTAAGTATTTTAGTCGTTATGTGTACATTTATATGTAAATGTTTGATTATTGCAATGTTTGTTTTATTTATAAAATATTGTTGGATTAATGTATATATAATTTGTGTGCTTGTGTTGTGTATGTCATATGTAACTTTTATAAATGTTTTTTCAGGGGGAAAGTTTGGTCAAAACATGAATTTTGCAAAAGCAAAATATGTCGACAACTACAGTTATTTCGTCAAATGTATATCTGATCCAAGGCACGAAGTAACAGAAGTCGAAGTGGCTGGCGATAACATGATGCTTGTCAACTACAAGCTAAAAAAAGAAATTGAAACTCCAGCAGCTTTCTCAAATATGCCTATTGCATGCTTCACGACAGCGCATGCTCGTCTACATCTGCTGGGATTAATGGAAAAAGTAAAGAGTACTATTCTTTACTCTGATACTGACAGTTTGATATACGTGAGTGATAACGAAGGAAGAGAACTTGAAGAATCTGTGTTTCTTGGTGACTTAAAGAACGAACTGGAAGGATCTTTTAGTCCGGACGCATACATCACAGAATTCTACTGCACAGGCGCCAAAAGCTACTGCTACAAGGTCAACGATGGTGGCAGTATGACTAATGTTTTTAAAATTAAGGGTTTCTCTCTAACAAGAGAAAATATGGACATACTGAACGAAGAAACCTTTAAATCTTTACTTCTGGGACAGTCAAATGAGCTGATGTTGAAAAACTTTGTGATTCAAAGGAAAAAGAATACCGTGGAACTATTTTCGAAGAACGTCATGAAGAAATTAAAATTTACTTTGAACAAAAGGCTTTTGTGTAAAGACTATACCACAAGATGTATTGGAGACAAAATGATTTGTGAAGATGATTTGATGTGAAAATATATGCATGTTGTATATTATATATTATAGTTTAATAAAAATCAATATATTCTTGTGATTTATGTAAATATATCTACCTTAGCGAGAAAGGCACACAAAGCAACGAAGCGAATCAATAGTCGATCGAGCAATAAATTTTTGCTCCCCATATTTTTATATTTTTTAGATAACATTTTTAAATTTCTTGTAAAAACTGAAACAGAACTCTAGTAAAACGCATATCTTTCAGGTACATAAATTTTGTATATACACAAAATATATGTACCTGAAATAATATGCAAACACCTGAAAATTATAGGAAAATTAATAATAATAATAATATATAAAATTATGAGGAGCAGACGAATCCTTCGATGCCGCAGAAGCTCTTAAAAATTAAAAAATAATAATCCTAAATATTTTATATAAATATATGATTTTTAATATATTTCATTATGCCATTATGAGTTTCACAGTTCAGGTGCAGTCTGAGGCTAATAGTCCGATTGTTGAATGTTACTTAAATACGTTTTTGGATTTTGGTTTGCAGGGTTACCAAGTATGTCTCTCAAAAATGTCTATTCCGCTACCGATTTTTAATTTTCCGTCTAATTCTTGTAGCCTAAGATATGTTACAAAGTCGAAAACTAGATGCGTAACCTTAGATCAGACAGTATTTGCTAATCCTTCACAACTGGTGTCTAGGCTACAAAGTCTCATTGGCTCGAACGATATCAAGATTACTTACAGTGGTACTACTGGAAAAGTTACAATTAAGTGCCTCAATGGAGCAAAACTTGACAACATTTCTCCAATTTTAGTAAATGTTTTGGGTCTGGATGCTAACTCGGTTTCAGGTACAACAACAGGCAAACATATGTGTGATATTGACTTTTATAACAGGGTGCTAGCTCTGCAGGCGGATTTTATTGAAGACCAAATTATTGAAAATAATTCACAAAAAATATTAGCTCTTGTGCCAAATTTACATGCTGATGACAGTAGCATCTTTTATGAACCTAAAAACCTAAACTACGTACCTTGTAATATACTGTATACCAATAAGCTTAAGCTTAAATTGGTATATCTCGATGGATACCCCGTCGAATATGGTAACGGTAAAGTAATTATTGAACTAAAGTTTCAAAGGATTGAGGATATTTTGGATAATTTTCTCGAAAAAATGTATAACATTATGTAATTGTATGAATATCTCGAAATATTATGACATCTTTTGATTGTGTAGTTGTATGAATATCTCGAAAAATAAGACCCCTTTTGTTGACAGCCGTTTTGTGGTGGATCACTCGATTGTTTGTCAAATTACAACACACGTTTTTGAGGTTTCTGACATTTTTTGCGAGGTTTCTGAAAAAGTGCTCTGATGCATTCGAATGTTTGTCAAAACACAACGCACGTTTTTGAGGTTTCTGACATTTTTTGCGAGGTTTCTGAAAAAGTGCTCTGATGCGTTCGAATGTTTGTCAAAACACAACGCGCGTTTTTGAGGTTTCTGAAAAGGTACCACTTGGGACCACAAAAACGGCTGTCACCAAAAGGGGTCTTATACTACTAGTACGTTATAAATATCAGTTACTCAGGATCTATCAGTAAACCGTCCGGCCACTGGTAGCTCTAAGGAAACTAAATAGTGTAATTCTAAGGCAAAGGTTAAGGTACTCAAATAAACGTGTGAATCCAACCGTCCGGCGATCTCGTACAAACCTTATGAGAGGAAATTATAAGAAAACTAATTAGTGTAAATCTAAGAAACAGGTTAAGATACTTAGATAAACGTGCGGATCCAACCGTCCGGCGATCTCGTACGAACCTCATAAGAGGATTAAATCAATACATACCCCAATCGCAATTATTAGATAACTTACTCAGCACAATTGTGCGCTCAATTCTGAGGTTGAGAGAATTTGTCTAGTGCAAGATCTGCTTAGTAAAACAAGGCTCAACTTGGTCGTGTCTAAGTTGAATGGTAACGGGTTTTCAACCCCGGACTGTCGAAGTATTCAGAGTTAGTGAAACAGAGTTGGTGAAGTTCTTAGTGTTTGAGGTGGTTAAATACTTGGAAGATATAAGACGTGGCTCAAATGTGACATTACGGAAACCGAACCGATGTATTATCAAATATTGCATATTTTTCTAATTTGGAATAAACGTTCTAACTTCGGCTAGTTTGACTTCATATCGAATTAACTACCGTGCAATTTGAGTAGCCACGCAGCAGCGCTGTAGCGAAGAAAAATTACACTGACCTAATAACGTGCGCCAAGGAACAATCAATAATCCCCACCGGCATACTACTGGCCACACGTACGAACCACACATCTTTGAGTGACGAATCCCGTCCCAACATAATAATACGATTGCCGACATAATAAAAAGTATAGTCCACCCCTACCACCATTCAAACAAAAGAAAATAAAATGCTGACCACGATGTGTAAAAGTGGGGAATAATTTTAATAAAATAAATTGGTCAGGATTTTCGCAAAAATTAAAAATTGACCCGTCCAAATAAGGCATAAGCTAAAATAAAATTTACTTATATTGTAACAAAAATTAGTAGTCCACATAATTGGGACGAATTACGCAAGTCCAGCCAAAACCTAAAATAATGTCACTCGAAAGAACGCCACCTTGAATAAACGCGCAGAAAGAATTGTCAGTCAAACACAAAATACCAATAGTGAAGATCAAATATCGAATAATACGACAAAAGATTTCGAGGAAATAATGCTCGAGTTCGAGCCAAATACACCGAAAAGAAATGAAAAACAGGAAAGTTTGCAAGAAACATATACCGAAACGTTTCGTAAAGAAGCAAGTACAGAAGAGTTGTTTCCAAATATGAGAAATCCGGAATACCATACAAAAGTTGCAAGGCCATAAAGAAAAACAATTACAATTTATTGCAAGGCATGCAACCCTAACAGAAGTTACAATTATTTTGTCAGAATATGGAACTGAATGAACCGAAAATTCCGTTGGCACAGCAAAGAATCGCAAAACACGGATGATGACGAAATATCAGTAATTCGAGACAACAGCGGCATCCAACAAGAACAGACGGGGGAACGAAAGCAAAATGGTTGTCGGCCGAAAATTATAATCCAAGGTGCGGAATTTGGGTCAAATGTACACAACGTCGCCGAGCAGCAATAACTCAAAACTAACGAAAGCAATAATAACCACGACTAATAATCAGGGAACAACCAACATGGAACGGAGTACGGTCGAAATTCAACAAACAACGGAACAACGACAACAATTAGTGATAATTAATAAAACAAATGGAATCTGATGCGAAACAAGTCAAATGGATGCAAATCAACATCAGTTCGGGCAATCCCGAGACAAATAAATCCGTATCGAAACCAAAACAATGTAAACCAATGCGATATAAATTTTAATCAAAATCAATGATTCAAATGATTACGTAGCATGATCCAAATGCAAAGCAACCAAATTGAATTCAAACAATGATAAGTGGGGCATGCAAGAAGAACCCGCAATACAAACCAAATACAATCCAAACTTGACAATGATCAAACGAATTACGATCAATGTAGTATTCAGGAAGAATTAATTGACACAAATCGAGTACTATTGGCTACGAATTACGATCAAGTGGCAAATTCAATACAAGTCAACAAGCAACCCAATCAAATGCAAATGGGCGCAAACAAAGAACGAGGTAGTACAAGCCAGTTGACGAATGTATGGAATCAAATACGAGTACCACACGTAAATAGTAGTATATATAACTCAAATGGCGAATACGTACAATCGAATATAAATTTCTTATATAACAACGAATTGTGGCGCTTTTCAAACAATAAATACTTGGAACCAACATCAAGAAATTGCAACCAGTGTAATCCAAAATGGGGCACACCAATATTATGGTACAACACCAATAGCCCCACAAGGCAATCAAATGCCATTTATTACGAACAATTCAATGATTAACCCCGGAATGCCACTAACAACGGCAACACCATATATGTATCAATACCAACAACCACAACAACCAATGACGAACCAAAAAATAATAAAGGTCAACAAAATAATGACTTAGTGACATTGAACCAACAATTAATTGATGCGTTGATCAAGGTATCAACTAAAGAATCGCCACAAATACCGAACGTAATGCAACAACCGACTGGCTAAGCGATTTTGGACTGCAACCAGTGTAATCCAAAATGGGGCACACCAATATTATGGTACAACACCAATAGCCCCACAAGGCAATCAAATGCCATTTATTACGAACAATTCAATGATTAACCCCGGAATGCCACTAACAACGGCAACACCATATATGTATCAATACCAACAACCAATGACGAACCAAAAAATAATAAAGGTCAACAAAATAATGACTTAGTGACATTGAACCAACAATTAATTGATGCGTTGATCAAGGTATCAACTAAAGAATCGCCACAAATACCGAACGTAATGCAACAACCGACTGGCTAAGCGATTTTGGTCAAAATGGAAAATGAGGTGCGAAATTTACAATCGTATAAAGGCGAAACGAGCTTCGAGAAATGTCGTGAATAATTTGAAAAAGCATTGGCCCAAGATGGTATCCATGACGAACAAGAAAACTTCGAGTATTCAAAGCGAAAATGTGAGGGAAAGCAGAGTAATATTTAGAAGTGTTGACACTCAAAAAAGCCAAAGAATTGTGCAATTATGACGAGTTAATCAAAAAATTCAAAGAACAGTTCGATGTACCAAAAACGTTGACGAATCATATGAATAAATTGCAAAGCCTACGATAAAGTAAAACAAAGGTTTCGTAGACGAATTACGAGTCTACGCAGCACGAAACCTAACTACGAAAGGTGTGCCCGAATCGATTATCGCATAAATCCTCAAATCAGCATTAATAACGAGACTAAAGGATGAGGTCCGAAACCGTTTATGCGCAACGAAACAAGAAGCTTTTGTAACATTTTCGCAGAAAGCAGAGGCATCGAAAGCCTAGATCAGCAAATGACCGAAGGATTACAAGGCACAAACGAACAGCGACCAAAGTATCGCGTAGTACAATCAAACCGTCCAAATCAAGTTGTAAGAACGAAACCAAACATCAACCAACAAATGTGGCGACCGAGATTACAAAGACCACAAACACAATGGCGCCCACAAAGGCGGCTCAGGATACGAGCTCAACAACAACAAATGGCACAATCATGGCCAATACCAATAATACCAACGCAGATGGATGCGAATTACACTCAACCAATGCAACCATATTATGGACAAATGGGAATGCAACAACCAACGCCACAAGCGATGTACTCAATACAAGTGCCACAACAACCAATACAGCCTCAATTTACCTGGCAACAGCAACAATGAACGCCAGCACCAGTGGTAAATCAACAACCACAAATGAAACAATTGTTGATGAACCAAACACCGCCGAGATGTAACAAATGCGGAAAATTGGGTCATAAAACGGAACAATGTTTCTCAAACAATCCCGGTCAAAATACAAGAGAGAGGCAAAGAACAAATAAACAGCAAAACCAATTACAGAATAATGCCGAATCGATCGAACCAGTCAAATGGAGAAAAGAGAAATCAATTATCAAAATCTAGTGTAGTGGAAGGCCAAAAATGTCCTCCAAATGAACTAGAGAAAATCGAGGACATGTCAATAGACGAAAAGAAAACAAAGTTCATAGAAGTGAACCAAGTCAATTAATCACAAGAACACGAGCCATGCAACGATCCAGCAGTTATATCAAGATATTATATCGATCATGGAAACACGGATCATTAACCGTTGGTCCAAATTCTCAACAAGAAACGACCGCTAGAACTAATGACCGTACGATTAGCCCGAATGGCCAACTAGATTCTCGAGTATGAATATACAATCGTATATAAACCGGGACGATATCATCAGAACGCAGATTGCTTGTCGAGACCACCAGTAGTTCCTGGAATCGAAAATTCGGAATTGGAGCAAGAGGAAACAAGGAATTGATACAAACCGCTAACTATTAAAGGAATTAGCGCAAACCAACAACAAGCGATCCAAATAACAACGAAAGAAGCTGAAAGAAACGGAAGGATCAGGAACTTAAAGAAAACCAAAAGAAAGGAAACCAAAGAATCGAAAAACAATCAGTAGCGGCGGTAGATCAACAAAAATAAGATCCGGAAGAGTCACTGATATTCGAAACAGAAATACAATTACAACCAACCCAAGAAAAGAATAGAAAATGAATAAAAAGCGATACAAACAGATCAACAACAAGAAAGGGTAGAATGGTTGCAAGAATTGGATCAACCAGATGAACCCGAAATAACCGAGGCCCAAATGTATTCACAATATTTTTGGCTAGAACCACCATGGACACCAGTTGAATTGGTACGAGCACAAAACGAAGATAGATAGATACGTTTATTTGTTAGAAAACAAAGCAAAATAGACAACATAGACAACTGTTTTGGAACATTTAATCACTTTTGTTTTTTAGGTGGACAATCAGTTTGAGTTAGTTGTGCAGAAAATATAGAACTTACTATATACGTGTGACTCGGTTTGGGAATTGCTGAAAGAAAAATAGTTATAATTATTTGTACCAAAACACAGAATATAATACACGACTGGGTCAGATAAAGGACCAACGGGTGGTCACCTAAAATATCGACCCATATGAAGCCAGTACAAGTTCAGTTTTTTCGACTGGTTGTCAGGGTTGTTTTTTGTTTTTTTCTACATAGTCAATTGGCTAAAACCACCAAAATATTTTTAGCCAGTCCAAAAATCTTTTAGTCAAATTCTCAGAACTCGCGTGTGGCATTCAGGGCTATTTGTACTGGAAAATTTTTAGCGTGCCAAACAACCGTTTTTAGTGAACTGTAGTGACTGGGATAACTTCATGTATGTGAAAATTTTTTAAAAGTAGTGTGGATGTTAACAAATTTGCTTATCAAATTTTTTTTAATTTTTACTTAAAAATAAGCGCAAAATTTTTTAGCCAATTTGGCTAAAGGATCTAAATTTTTTTAGCCAATACACAAATTTTATAGCCATGGCTAAAGAACTGGCCAATAATAAACACTGCTGGTTGTTAAACTGATAGTTATTTAATAAAACGATGTGTGGCGGGTGCTTGTTCCACATAACAGGAAAACGAAAAATAAATCTATCTTTAATGGTCTGTGATGAAGTAAAAGGGATTTTTAATTTAAGTATATGAGACCGTGGGCCAGCATACGTACTGAACTCAAATGACTGGTGCATTGGAATGCCAGCGACACCGTGTATGATTTTATGTCCAAAAGCTAAGTCAGCTAAAATGCGCCTATATTCCAGACTATCAAGGTTAAGTTCGATTAAACGATCTGAATAACACAAATGTCCCATGTAAATATTCATTCATTCGAAGACCCATGTATATATCCATTCATTCAAATATTATATCGAGAACAATGAATTTTTAGACACGACACCAGAATTTGAAAAGAAATCGACTGTAGCGCATGAACATCAGTTCATTATCTTTCATATCCTATACCGATTACGAAAAAAAGATCGAGCACAAGAAACTGAACCATGGGAATTCCAAATCGTGGTACCTCCTGATTTCCGACGACCGTTATTCGAAATGTATCATACATCAAAATACGGAGGACATTTGGGATTCGGAAAAGTATGGTTAAAAATGACAAGAAAATTTTTCTGGCCGAGTATAACTCGTGATTTACGACAATACATTGAAGATTGTATACTGTGTGCTCGATTTCGACAAGGTCCGAAACGAAGAAATTCATTGCAATCGATTAAAGCACTAGCGCCATTTCATATGCTAGGCATTGATATTATTGGTTCTCTAACACCAACTCAATCCGGCAACAAATATATCATTTGTTTTACGGAGTACTTCACGAAATGGCCTGAAGCATTCGCAGTACCAGATCAAACGGTGAGTACAATCACGAAGCTTTTTATTGAACGAATTGTATGTCGACACGGAGTTCCACGAGTAGTATTAACCAATCAAAGACCTTGCTTCACTGCCGAGAACTTTACAAAAGAATTAGCGTTAATTGGAACCAAGAAAGTATATTCGGCACCTTATCATCATCAAAACGGATTAGTCAAGAGATGAAATCAAACACTCAAGGTGATGCTTAAACCAACAACGGAGCTAGTTCCCGACAAATGGGATGAATTTCTGGAACCGCTATGTTTCGCGTATAGTACGGCGGTCCATGCTTCAACTGGACAAACACCATTCTTCCTACTATAGGATAGATATCCGGATTTACATGGAGAAAACCTAATCCATGGATACCTAAGAGCAACTACAGATGAAGGATATGCACCACAAATAATCGAAAAGTTGACGATAGCATGGGAACAAGCTTTGAAAAGACTATTTCTGGCACAAAATCAGTGTAAACAATATTTTGACCGGAGAACAGAGAAAAGAACATTTAATAATGGCGACTTAGTTGTAATGAAAAAATCCAAACAAATCTTCAATTGGCCCATACAGCAGTGTCTATAATCCAGAATTCGATACTTTTTCGAGTTCTTGAAGTTAAGTTACCGAACATTGTATTAGTAAAAGAGGGTAACGCAACCCAACAACCAAAATGGTATAATTTTACCCAATTTAAACATTTTGGAGGAGACCCAAAAGACTATGCGGGATACGAAGCCAAATTATAACGTATTCAAAAAAATCACGTCAGCGCTTAGCCCCTGAGGATGATTATTGTGGAAAATGTAAATCCCGGACGGACGATAATGAAACGGGTTTCGTTATCAAATGGGTCCAATGTGATAGATTTTTTATGGTTCCATCAAGCTTGCGTAGGATTGGAGGAGGACCCCCAGGAAGCAGGGAATAACCGGAACCAGCAACCGGAACCGTCCATTTAAACCGGATCCGGAACCGGAACCGGAACCTGGTCTTCGAAATTTATATATAGTAAAACAGATGATGGAAAAAATGAAGGTATAGTGGATTTAAAATGCATTAAAAATAACTTTTGCATTAAACTTAATGTATTGCGACGGTATTATTGCCTTTATGAAGCTTTAAAGAGACTGAGGAAGCTAATAATGTTTATTTTTCGATCAAATATATCGGTTTTTGGACATTCAGAGCAAAAATGTCTTCCACTATACACAATTGCATAATATACTGCGTCAAATCGAATATATATGCTTACAAAGCTTGGAGCGTAGAATACACACTTTCGCTCTGTCTCCAGTCGCCTCCCTTTACTACACATACGTTTGTTGTATGTTCTTCTGTAGGAAACTTAAAATTATTGGTTTATATGATTCTAAGAGAAAATAATAGATAGAAGGTAATTTTCTGATCATTGGTCAGAGACACTGTTTAGGCTAGCGTTGAACAATCAGTGCCCGTCAGATCATAATGATGATAACTTTCTAATCAGAATGCTATAAATGAGACACACTGTGATGCTGCTCGCACAGTTTCAATAAATACAGTTCATTGCCAAGAAAGCAGTTTCTAGCTGTGTTGCAGATAACGTTATTTTACTTCAAGTTAAACTGATTTACCAAGTTTACAAGCACACTGGCGGGTGCCTGACGCAATTTATGTTAGCCAAGCATACCCTAAGTACTTCTGCGTAAGCCATACTCTGTTACCGAGTTGGACCGGTTTAATTCAAACGTATCCAACAGACTTCTGGATGTGTAAAATAGCAGCTACAAGCATTGACCTGGCTTTGATTTAACAAACTCCTGCAGGTTATTATGAAAAATTCCTGCTCAAATTATGTGCCCTACTTACGTTTTACACGGCAAATTGGTTAGTTAATCTTTTCTTTTGCTTGGTTGTATTGGAGCTTGATCATTGTATAATATATATTACATATTATGTTTGGATTGCAGGATAAAGCAAAAAACTTGGAAAATTTCAAACAAAATTTTTAAACCGGAATTCCGGTTCCGGTATAATTTTTGCCCTTTGCCGGAACCGGAACACGATTTTCGCCGGAACCGGAACCGGAATTCCGGTTACTCCCTGCCAGGAAGCCTTATGGTACTGTGGTCCTTGCATAAAAATTTATATGACCCAAGAACATATTTTACAAGGGGTAAAATATGACCACAACCTACGAAACCAGAGCTGAATAAACATTGTGAATAATAATATAGAACTCTGAATAACCCTAAAACCAAAAACTAAAAATCAATTTCTATGATAATTAGAAAACTAATCGGTAGTGGAACCACATTTGTGAGCGGAGCTTGGGCTGTGGCATTACGAATATTCTCAATTTTATATTCTTCAAATAATACATTCCATAGGGCATAGGGCTTTATCATTGGTAAAAATATTATATCTGAATTCTTCGACCCAAAAAACCCTATAATGGTTTGATCGAAACGATTCTATTTCAATAAATAACACAAATATTGCAAAATTCTCTATTTTAGCTGTATAAGCTTAACTAATTAGCTAATTACTAATTAACCACTCAAAATTTTTTAATCCCAAATATCAGGTGCACACTCTGACATGATAGGCTTTCAAACAAAAAAAAGTTTTTTAAAATCGGTTCAATGGTTATTGAGATCCGTCGGGCCGAACGAACTAACGAACGGACGGACATCGACCTTTTTAATCCCAGACAGAAAATAAAAACGCTTCGCTTCGCTCCGCTCAATAACTATAAAAATTATGAACTAAATGGTATAAAGATTGTAAAATAGTATATATATTAACTTATTGATTATAGGAAAAATTTAGTATATGTGCCAAAATAAGATAAAATCTTTGATATTAGCGGTGGTGGTATTGCGATTAGGACACGAAAGGGTAAAAGGAAATTACAAAGCGAAAGCGACAACGATCAACGATACGACTGAGTGGAACGACTCAACGAATCGAAGAATAATCCAGCCGACTCGACGATTTTTGGAACAGCAACGACGTAAAATTCTTGAAGCGTTGAGAATTATCGAAATAGAACTAAATAACTACAACCAAACTCAGTAAAAGGAGGACGACCGAGACAGGTCACTGATTAAAAACGGTGATTAATCCGAGTGAAAAAGTAAAACAAAATGGCTGTTCAAAAGAGATATCCGTTCAATAAAAATCCAAACCAAATGAACTTCACAGCAGGTCCTAACGACAAAAGAACGTCGTTACATATCACGCGGTGGTGGCAAAGATGGACGGATTACCAAACAATATTCGGATTCAATTTACGAACGGGTCAAGTGACGATCATCATAGAAACAGAGAATATGGTAGAACAATTCACGAAAATAGTGAAGTAGTCAAGAACAAACATAATCTCAATAGCAACCGTGGTAGCATCAGTTCCGTTAGCGGAACTGAAAGCAGTAGCAATAGAAAAATTGGCAATCGGAACGTTCCTCAAACAAAGTGGCATCCATGAAGACTGCTTAACATGGACTGACTCTAAATTTTGGAATGACACAACGAGCGAAACGGCAAGAAAAATCGTATATACGCTACGTAGCGATTCAAACAAGTGAAGGTGAAGTGGGCATTATAGACGTGGCACGATTCGAAGGAAAAATACCAGATGGAATTTATCGAACAATGAATTTAATGTATAAAATGACATTATAAGACCAAAGTTCAATGGAACAGTTAAAAAGTTAGCTTGTCAACATTTTGAACTTTTGGATCCCTTATTTTTCAATATCCACAAAGACGGATTCTTGAAATTTATATATCAACTTTCAAGGAAAATTATTTGAATTGTCACTTTTTCACGGTGTAGGCCTAGTGCTTGCCTAGTCGGACGCATGCCATGTCTATACAAATACATTTTTCGTATTCAGCAACCGGAAAACCTAACCCTATTCTAGTACTCTACATTATAAAAAATGTCAAATATTTCAATACATAATTTTGGAGGCGTCATTTGCTATTTTTATCTCTTGCCGCGTCTCCCAACATTAACGACATAACCAGTGTAGATTTAAAACGATCCAGCCGTCGTGGTTTCAAGATTAAACAATAAAATATCGTTCAGTCCGGCAGGCAAGAAATTCAGGCAAAATTTTGAAAATTTCGTTTTTGGGGAATTTTAAACTCCATCCGCGTTAACTAAAACTAACTAAAGCTTTGCAGATTCCCAAACCATAGCGGACGATGGTGGTGTTCATTTCTGATTCGACGCTGCTGGGAAGGGTTGTAACGTGGTTGGTTTACCCCAGATGGCCAAAATCCCATCGATTTTGAAAAATGTGAGCAGGAAATCATCGGAGCAGTGCAAACACTAGCTAGGTGCACATTTATATTATTTTGCCGTAGAATAAGTTTGCAAAAATTCATGAAGTGAATTGTTATGGTTCGATTTGAGTACCACGTAGAATATTTTGCTCAGTTGAATGTTTTTGAAAAAACTCTGCTCTTGCACCACAGCATACTTGAGCGGCTTGTTTCATTTGCTTTTAATCTGTAGCCAGCACTGCTTTGACAGTTTCGAACGCAAGTTATTGCGACAAAACGGCACCAAGTGACTGATTAATTTCCCATTGTATACCGAAGTTTTATTGCAGGAGTAGAAGAAATATTTATAATAATGGGCGCAATAACAGCAGTTTCACATCCAAAAATAGTAAAGAAACGCAGGAAGAAGTTCCGCAGGCATCACTGTGATCGTTATCTCAAGCTGCGTGTAAGCGTCATGTTTTTGTTTGCTTTATTTTGAATGAATTATTCGTTAACTGTTATGTGCATAAACAATATATGCTCCACTGGTACTGTTGACTTAATGAACGTTTCGTTTATCGGCTTCTAAATAGTTCAATGCATGAACAGAAATGAATTGTAGTTCAAAGACCGGGCAGTATGCGTTCAATACACGTACTGCATTCATTGTTGAACCTTAAACCAGGTTTGTTCATTTACTGCTAACATATAGGTGGCAATAGTTGGAATGATTTGGCCAGATAATTCTGTTCGCCTATTAATTTCGTAACAATATTTCGAACATTGTTGAATTCACCAGTTTAAGTCCACTATATAAATTATATATACGTGCCCTTCGAACACACGAAACACATTTTCCTGAAGCGCCATTTTGCTAACCTAACTAATGCTATTTTTCTGCCAATCTACAAAGCGATTATCAGGCCGAGACTCGAGTATGCATCAACCAGTTGGTGTCCACACTTCAAACGAGATATTAAGCTTCTTGAAAGGGTACAGCGCCGCGCACTAAATTAGCTCATGGCATTGGTCATCTATGTTACCACGACCGCCTGCAACGTCTACAACGTCAATCATTGGCCACTCGACGTGTTCGTTCCGATCTGATTATTATCTATCGCATGGCACATGGACTAGTGGACACCCCGCTTACTCGCTTCTTCAATGTTAACGTAAATAGTCATTACTTGAACATCCACTCAAACTAAGCTGTCCCTATTTGCCGAAGCTAAACTGTGCGCGGTATGCTTTTGCGTACCGTTCTGTCGAACTATGGAATTCGCTGCCCGCCGAAGTTGTTTTTGCTGGGAATCTCGACAAATTCAAAAAATGTTGCACATGTTCACCGGCTACCAGATCTCTGAAACCGTTGTTTCCTGCTGCCGGGGTGTTCATTATTTGCAGACGCACGAGACACCAAAGAGAAATCTACCCAGCCGACAAAGCATGGTCGGCTAGCCATGAATCAAACAGTGCTTGTTCAATGATGCTATTATCTCATGCCTGATCTGTGGCAGATCAGGTACAGGTACATTCAAGCTTTACCATGGTTTCAATAATAATGAAATTTACAACAATTTTGGCACAAACTGGGTATTTTGGACATTTTTGTATAATTTAGCTGTTGTAATAATGTCAATACTGTGGTCGTGCAGCTTTAGTGTACCCATTGTGAACATTTGATTTTGAACCAGTCACGACTACAGGCAGCAGAAATATAATAGCCACCGTGTTTTGCTATCAAAATGTCAGTTTTCGCATACTTATTATTTGGTGGATGTTGCTATTCTCATGATGTTATAGTTGTAGCTGTGCTTTAGACAGTCTTGCACTGCGAAAATTTGGACCAAACTCTAGTCTTTCTGCATGACCATATTGTTTCTGGTGGATTTGAGCTGGTTGTCCCAGTTTTAACTTGAGGGATAGCTGCACTGAAAATATTTGGCGTAATTTTCAGGCCATGCCCACAGGTCAACTGTGGTCCTTTAGTTGCATTTCGTCAGGATTTTCAAGTATTTCTGGGTTCTCCATTCGCTGAAAGTTCTGCCGAGAGCATGAACCACCCCCATGGTTCGGAACGGTGGCGCCGTAAGTTTTGACAGGGGGCATTTACTGGTCCTGATGGCTTGAACCGGGGTGCTCCCGCCTTCGAAATCTATAAATTTTCAGCAAAAAACTCTAACTTTGTTAATATATGGTCTTAGCAAATGTGCAAAATTTTTCTATTGACTGAGAGTAAGTCCTATTTTTCAACCAATTTTTTTTTGCTAAAATTTGTAATTTCAGGAAGGAATCTTCGTAAAACATTTTGTCAAAATTATATTTCAACTCCGAGGGGAAGCTAAAACTTATAAATGTGGCATTTTGCCAGAAGAGTACGTACCAAAAATGACACGGACCTCAAAGGCGTAGCCAGGAATTGTAAAAGGGGGGGGGGGGGTCGCGGCCCACAGTGGGTACAAGGGGGGTTAGGGGGGTTGCGCTCAGAAAGGAGGGGTCACGCTCAGAAATGTGGTTTCCAGAATTGGTATTTTAAGTACGCCATAAACAATTAAAAATGCAACTGTTGCCAAAATAGCGAATTTTTTACAAAAATGTGAAGTTTGGTCACAAATACGGCTGAAAGTTAATTGTTTTCTAGTGCGATAGAAGCTAGTTTTAGGACAGTTTTCGACATGATTTGCACCCGAAATCGCTCAAAAATTTTGTTTGGGGTTGAACCAAAAAAAAGGGGGGGGGGGTGTCGCGACTCCCGCAACCCCCCCCCGGCTACGCCCTTGACGGACCTTACCGTTCCGTTTTTGGAGAGTTGCAATATGTATATATACTGTTTTTGCATGTCGTTATATACCTATTGCAGATGCGTATTTCTGCACGCCGTACTTCATTTTGCTTAGGGTTTCTCTATGAATAGTCGATGTGTATATGAGCAGTAGTATTGAATTTTTGTTATAACAGTTTTTGCTAGAACGATCATATTTGGTAATACATTACCCACTGTAATTAATGGTTCTAATTACTGGCTGGTTAAACCCAATGGTTAATAATTAGTACATGTTTTTTTCCGGTTTTTAATTTAATATAATGTTATATCGGTTAGAGTATTGTCGCCAATTTGACCTCAGAACTAGTTATCCTTCCAGTCCATGTCTCAAATCCACAGCACGGAAACTTAAGCGTAACAACGTCTAATAAGTATGCAGCAGCTGCCCTCTTACAAGCCCGCGCCACGAGCATTCTGAAATTTTATTCGTCAGTAGCGCAACCTGTGACTGCACTTGTCGCACTATTTGTTTAGTGTATTTAAAAAGGTCATGGTATGTGGCGCAGTAATTTTCTGAAACGCGGCATTCTTATAGTTAACAGTGTATACAAACGTGAAATAGGAAGCTCGGTAAGTGGGTAGTCGATGGTTGATTAATTTTAACATTGTTGCCGAATGCTTTCCGTAAAATTTGTATGTGTTTTACGATTTCAGCCGAATTGGAGGAAACCGAAAGGTATCGACAACCGCGTACGCCGCAAGTTTAAAGGACAAATAAAAATGCCCAATGTTGGCTACGGATCAAATAAGCGGACACGACACATGTTGCCCAATGGATTTAGAAAATTTATGATCCGAAATGTTGAGGTACTATGTGAATTTAATTGAATTTTGTCATAATTTGGCCGGGGCTAGTGTTGGATTTTAAATAATACCCAAATGATATTCGTGATACATATATACATGTTATAAACTTGTACCGGAACAGCATTTTAATAGAAACAGATCCTGGTCTTAGAAATATATTAAAATGCAGCGAGTACAGCGATTGAGTTGATTTTTGGCCTTTTGTAAGGTCGCATAACTCTTCACTAGATTGATGAATTTTCGCATTTTTTGTTCGAAACATAATAGAATTAATTGACTACAAATCTTTACATAACCGGGATTTTGTTTATTTGGGGACGCAACATTTTTGGTATAACTATAGCTAGAGAGGAATAGGATAAAAAAATCTAAAGCTTTCGACGAGGGATACAACTTTGGCGCTTTGTGATTTTTTCTCAGAGCAACTGTTTTCAAGCCATGAGCTAAAATTAATAAAATTACACCATCCTCCCCCAAAGGAAGTAATTTTTTGGGGTATGAACCGGGAACCCTTTGGTTCAGACAAGGGCCGTAGGTTTTGTCCGGGGGCTGGAAATGGGGAGCGCCCTCCCACTGTTAAAGCGGGGCCTTGAATTTGTTAGAATTGTCAAAACGAAGTGTTTTTCGGTTAAATATTAAAGGTGCTAGTAAATCATTTCAGAAGGGCTGTCAAAACGTATGTGGCCGAGGCAACAGCTATTTTTTCCAGCAAATTTTGACTTATGTATTTAACAAATTTTTAGTTGAATGGTGAGTACTAGCGAAGAATTCTTAATTTTCAGGTGATGAACTAGGAGATTGACACTTTGTGGATTACGTTTCTTCTAGAATTCGTAACTAGAATTTTCATCGTCCGATCGTCTCGCTCGATTGCTCAAACGTTAGCTGTGTTAAATCTGTATTTGTGCCCTTTTGTTATAGTACCTAAAACGGACTCCAAATCCCCGTCCGAAGGGGTTCCGTCTAAATGGATTACTTCGAAACAAATTTCTCAATGTATCTCTACAACAAATGCACATAGTTCAGTCTAATTTTTGTAGAGCATTTAAGGTTCTATAGAACTGCATACAAAGCTTTTCCACAGGGTTACCCTTGTATCAAAGGTTAGGGCCCAATCTGGTTTTGAAAGGACGTATGACACCCGAATTATCGAAAACCATCGTATCTCCACCATTTTATACATCAAGAGTGGCTCTCTATTGTTTTAATCTATATTGGCTATGTCTTTAACCCTATGCCGTCCAGAAAGAACTAAAATTAGTCAAATTTCGTTATCTTTTCAGTTTAGTTTCTGGCAGAGCGCCTGATTTGAATTCTTATGTTTTTTGTTACCGAATGCGTTAAAAATTGTACTAAGTGATACACACCAAATATGATAAACGCTAGGTGCGCACAACGTTACAGGCTGACGCTTAAAATTATAATTTTTTATGAAAAATTATTTATAAATTAAAAACATTTGGTCTTTGTCACTGGAGGAAAAAAAGTGCTGTGGTTTTGATGTAAAATTTATTGTTGTGTAAAATACGCTGATGGTGTATTATTGTTATTCTTTTACATTAATGGGGGCACGGATAGCTTAACTTGGAGCCTTGCAATAGTCACTGCCTTTACTCATCTTCCCTCGCTGCCCAAGTGATGGTAAACGAATCAATCGTGAAATAAATTTTCTCTGGCTTAATTACCTAGCTACTTCTGTTGCTCATAATTTATTACCTCATACTGTCGTTCTTAAGCCACCGACTTTCAGGTATATTTTTTGCACGGCTGTTTTATTTGTTGATGGGCATGGTGTATTTTCGAGTTCCAGCCGCGTAAAATGATTTGTACTATGTGTTTCTTTGTAAACTGCATCATGTGCCAAACAATGGAGTTAAAATAGCCAAATTGGTCCCCATACCCATCGCAGTAAGTTCCTAGACATATGGTTATTATATTACGCAGTACCTGGCGTTGTATAAGGGTGATGCTTAACTTCAGTATATTATATCTTTGCGCAAAAATTACAAAGAATGGATGTGCGTGAGACAGTTTATGGTAAAGGACGATTGTTGCTGTAATCTGGCAAAGTTATGTTGCCATGTTTAACTTCTAAACTTGGATGGTATCTCTAGGCTGGCCATTTGCTGAAAATTTTGCAAGTGGGCATGAACCGAGGGCTCGTTCAGAACCAGGGGCACATGATTTTTCGATGAGAAAAACGGCTAAAAAAATTCCACTAGAAACGCTGCTAAAGCCATAGTTCAAAGACACTATAATAGACTTTTCCATTTACTATTACAGCTCTATTTTATGATGTATAAATCGAAGGGTTTTTGTTTAAACGAAATTCGGAAAACTTATAAGATAACATTTTATTAATCGCAAACACTTTTTATTCTGACTCATGCATAATTAATTAAAATAATTGCAAACGGTCTATTCTTCTTTTAACGAAAACCATTGGATTCGAACGACACTTCGCTTCGGCTTTCGAGCACTTATTCTGACTGTAACTGCATATACGCTAAAACTGGCCTCCTAAAACCACAATATGGCGCCACTGACAAAATTTTCCCAAAAAGCAATAAACAAATAATTGAATCATGGTTTCGTATCTTATTGTCCAGGATGCTACAAATGTTATATCAACAGCTTAGACAGTGAAAATAAAACATCAAAATGAGTGTTACAATCTTATTAATATTTTTGCTTTCCACATGCTAATTAGGAAACCTAATTAGTATAGTCGAAAGTTCACTTGATTTGCATATTTTCAATAATTAGAATTTAGTTTATCTACACATTGCTACAAAATTTTTCTGCCGGATGCAATGTTAGGGTATACTGACGTCGAGGATAATATCCACGTATGAAATCGTATCCTAATGTCCTTGCCCCTCACTACTGCGGAAGGTGTGAATTTAGACGTTAACATTCGTCAAGCACTGACCTGTAACTAGAACAAGGAGTTTCAGTTCATTTTGAACCTTTAAGTGTAATGAAACCTGGACCATTGTTCAATACAAGTACCAAGCCTCTGTCGACGAAACTAATGCTTTTGGATCTCACATTTTTGAAGCGGGTGGACGAAACGCGTAGAGTTAGAAGCTGGACATAAACAAGTTTAGGTGTTATCAGGTATGGTGCAGGCTTTGTGCATTGTTGCAACCTTGGTGTATCTGATTACCAGGGAGTAACTGGAATTTTAGTTTCGACCGGATTCCGGTTACTGCTTCCATTTCCGGCAAATTTTTTGCCCGAATCGAAGTTCCGGTTTCACATCTTTTAAATATCTGCGTGGCGAAATTTGTAATAAGTGTTTCCATTTCGTAGTAGTATTAGCTGATAAACTAGTGAAGCTCGCTGGCGAGCCAGAATTCGAGTGGTGAGAACAATCCCCCGAAGTCTGTTGTAGAAAGCACACACAAACAAAGCCTACACACAGTACGCAGGTGCAGCATTATATAAATCGTGAGTGATGAGTCAGAGTTACGCCCGCCTCTTTTGATAGCCAACGTATGCAGTAGACAAAACATCATACAACGAGTACAAAAACAATGAACTAACATATTAATAATTAAATAAATCCCTAAATTGACCGTGAAAAGAACGTTAACGAATTCAAACCGACACTTGAGAAAAGTCTCATTTTTCTTACCAAGTATGAAGCAGAACTGTGAAAAATATTGGCCACACAATATTTTTGACACTAGCAATGAGGTTGTTGGCCCTGAAAACCCCATATAAGACACTAAAGGCAACAAAAAACACACATTTAGGTGCATTTCCCGCAACTTTCCACCAAATATGAAATTGGCGCCAACCATAAGCTTATAGACTCCAGATTGGGAAGTAGTTGAAAAACTTGTTCTATATCATTGGAAAGTCCTGGTAAAGCTACATGGAATAGGCCTATTAGCTTGCGGATATCTCGTGTACTTATTGAGAAAAGTCGCAAAAAATGGAGGGGTGCACGAAAAATAGGTCAAAATGACGTCATTTTGCCCCATAACTTTTCCCACGGCAAAAAATTCAAATATCGAGCTCCGTCACTACACCTTAATCGACCATTGCGGTTCGAATGAGCTATCATGCATCAAAATCCGCCTAACCGTTATCGAGATCCAGGTGCGACAGCCACACACAGAGAGGACCTCCTCAACCCCCTCCAAGGCCAAAATTGAAAATTCTCGTTCCACTCGCTCGCGAGTGGAATGACCTCACTTCGCTCGCTCATTCCACTCGAATTCAACTGAACTATCTGCAGCATTGTCTTGGTGCTAATTCTAAAAACAAAATATTTACTTTTTATGTCCACTGTGGTACCTTTGACTGTATTTTCAGTTTCACAATAGCATTTTCTTCACCTCTACATACTACGCAGCTTCGAAATTCAACATTTATAGCCCCGTGCGGCATGTATCACCTTAGAAGGGCAAGACCTTAACGATCGCATGCATTTTTAAAGCAATGGAACCAACTTGTAACTGATTAAATAATCATATAAATAGCCACCGTTAGCCACCAATAAACGGGAGATTCATTACTAGTTATTTTTACTTTACCTTATGCGTCATTCACGTTATAATGTCCTCGCTGTTTGAATCTTTTGTCCTACTGCATTTTTGTTTACGGTGTTGTGCAATAACATGTCAGTGGCGCGAATTAACGGGCATCGTCTATGGCTTATGCGGTGTGTTAGTCAACTGCGTTGAGTACTTTTTAAAATAGCCTGATGTATCTAAATCATAACTGAATGTTGACGAGATAAAGCTGCGCACCGTCAATAAAACTGCCAAGAAAAACTTGTGTTGTTGACACCGTTGGGAAGTGGCAATACCATATTCAGCTACCTTTCAAAAATGGTAAAAAAATATGTTTGACATCATGTCTGTCAACAGTGTGCGTGACCCTGCGTGGGGTATATGATAGGTTCCAAACGTTGGAAAAATTATAACGTAAACGCCGCATTATTAATATGACCGATTCCAGTTTCAGTTCTGGTTTCGCCTACAAGTTGTAATTCTGGTCCTGTTATTCGCTGCTATTAGTTACAGTATAATCTATGTTATTTCTTACTGGTAGCCTCATTACACTGGCATCGTTGACACTCAGCAAAATTAGCCTTGCTTGTTGGACGACTCCCAATTTCAGTCTTCGTTTTGTCAGCACTGCGAACGTGTTTCCAGAATGTTAATAATAGCTTTAAGTTTGGCATTTGTTGCAGGATCTCGAGATTCTTTTAATGCAGAACCGAAGGTTTTGTGGAGAAATTGTGCATACAGTGTCGGCCAAGAAGCGAAAGGGAATTGTAGAGCGGGCTAATCAGCTGTCGATACGTCTAACCAACGGCAGCGCAAAATTGCGTACCGAAGAACATGAATAAACAACTGTATGACAACCATCAATACGATCGTTGTAGCTTCTGCTTGATTTATAGCGCTAATTTATAATTTTTGTGGTGTAATATATTTTTTATTCGCGCAAATAAATTATAGCTTGTAAATAACATGATAACAGAAAACCTGGGGAGTGAACCGTTTAATATACCATCAATATTACTAGCAATTATTTCCTACATATGAAGCTACGGCGTTTTGCACATACAATGCCTACATTAGAAAAAATTTTTATTGTTACTTTGTTGTGTTTTTATTTACAATAATGTGATTTTCTTTATTAAAATTGTTGAACTACTCTGTTTTGTTTTTATTATATTTTGTGAAATGACAAGGGTGTGATAGGTTTGTTGGTTTAAACTTTGCGACACAGATAAAGAACTAGCTTTCCTAAATTGTCAATATGTATTACAGTTTTTAACATTGCTGAATAATCCCTCGCTGGTTTGCGGAGCGCTATCTCAATTGCTGCCGTGTTATTTAAATCGATATGTTGGTTCACAGGATTAAAACAAAAATGTTAATGGGTTCCCAGCAAAACTCTGATGGTCAAAAAATCTCGATAAATGTCATTAGAATCGTCTTGCTGCCTGAGTCGAATGTTTAATCGTCGTAGTCGATTCTTGGGTTAAACAATAGTCCAAAGCTTTGTCATACAAGATTTCTCATAAATAAACAGCCGCCCAACCTAGGCTTAGTACGTAGTTCACATAAGGACCTTGGCTTAGTGTGTCTGAGATGGTATGGCGTGCATTTCATTTCCGCCCCAAAGGTTTCATTGCCCGAATTGTGCATTTATCCAAGGAATTTTGGGTGCCACGGGAAACTAACAGAATCCATAAACTTTTAAACTGGGATGACAATTTTTTAAACTAACGCGCCAAGCTGAATCGGGGGGAGGTTGTAAATTATAGTGGACTGCAGTTGGTGGCGATAACATCTAATGGGTATTTACATATTGCTTCAATAACTGTGTTGAATTTGCCCAATATCACTCGTATCTCGTGTAAGCACAAGAAATACAGCGGTACTTGTGTTTCGGCACCGTGGGCCCAATTTGATCTAATTACCAACTTTAGATCATAAAACTACACTCTGAACCTATCTAGAACTCCACTCCCTCGATTAATTGTGTATGACTAATATTTAGTATATATGCATTGGTTATGTATTCGGACCATTTAAAAATCTATATAGAGGTAACCTAGAGCATATTTAAGCATGCTTACATCTGTGTATAGCTTCAGTCGCTCTACCACGATGTATATTTCGCGTATGGCCGTTTTGTTGTTATTTCCAGATCTCACTGGTCTACTTTAAACCTATTTTGACCGTTAATTCTTAGCACTGCGAAAACCGTGACTAAAAATTAGGCGGCCTTTCCATTATGGGTGGTGATTCCTGACTCTGCACGTCAAAACCACCCATGTTCGCCCCCACCCTACTCTTGAAAATTTTGCATGTTTGACATTGAAGCATAACACATAATCAAAATAAGTGGTTAAGCCATTTTACTTTTTTTTGGTTTATTCAGGCAGTTACGATACATCTTCCATATCGGAAAAAGCTGAAACTAAATTGCCAAGTCGTAGCGGTCGCCACTGTAGAAAAAACAACGTATTTTATTTTTTATTATTATTTTAGTCAATAATGCATGCCTCGAATTTCTGCAAACGAAACTGGTTTTTGGAAAGAAAATTGTCTGATTTTTCTCTGACATTTTCTCAAAACTATAAACATTTTGATGCTTGATTATATACGAATAATACAGCCATATTAAAGAATGAGCTGTTTGGTGCAGCTTTTCTCGCCTGATGCTCAACAATATATATACGGATACTGTATGTGCTCAAAGCTCGTGCTGTAGATGTTGCATAAGATAGAGTGTTCTCGAATGTAACAAATTGCTTAATCAAAGTTCTGCCTAAAGGTTAACTAAGCTTTTGACGCCGCTTTCTACAAGAGAGGACATATCGCAGTGTGAGCTGCTGTTTTATCCGACGCCTGTCCGCAAGTTTGTTATTATCGGTTGCTTTGCAAGGTATTTCAAGAAACCAAACAAAACTCCATACGATAGCTCCGTTGGCTTGCTTACGCCGATTTCACCCTTACAATACGGGTTCTATCTATGGTGCAGGCTTTATAGGAAAAATTTAATAAATGTTAAATATATACCGCATCCATGACCTGAGTCGAATGGTGATTAAATGACTTCATCTGTTCTGTGACTGAGTTGCTGGTTGCTAGACTGATTCAGCTACTTACATGTAATGCAGTTCACATGGTATATAAAGTTACATATGCACCGAAAATTGCGATACATCTTGGGTACTGTTGTCAAAAATTTGGCTCGTTACTCCTACTGCTAACGGGTGGTCCTGATTTTGACATTATTTGCTTCAGTTCATTAATGCGGATGCAACGCATATATAAAAGTATACATTTATCGAAAATTTTCGATTCACTAAGAGCGTATACCATTCGCAAAAATTTAATTACTTCTTAGTGTTAGTGCTGGCCCTGGGTGCAGTATTAGGGGCGGTGCGTTAATGGTTTGACAATGACATATTTTATGTATATATGAAAAACCATAGTTTGCC
The DNA here is from genome assembly GCA_030248225.1 of Trileptium ribeirensis. Classification (NCBI taxonomy): domain Eukaryota; kingdom Metazoa; phylum Nematoda; class Enoplea; order Enoplida; family Thoracostomopsidae; genus Trileptium; species Trileptium ribeirensis. The sequence continues at coordinate 68,512 of JASANE010013613.1, read as the reverse complement.
CACAATTGCTGAAATATTTCATAATTGCTAAATAAATGGCCTTGGTGTAGTAAATATAGCTTACGGGATCCTACCCTGAGCCATATAGCCTCATACCGCACCATGGTCACCTATGACATTTACTCATATTTTATAGTTTAAGTCCTAACCTTTCATCTTGAGTTCACGTTTTCGTATTACCAAGAGTGCAATAGGGAAGAGTATGACACTTCCCTGCACTCACATGTTACCCGTGTTTGATGATACGGGCGTTTTCGGCCTGAGCCCCCAGTCTCTTGGGGGTAGCTCGCCCGTCCACAGTTTTTTGAAAGGGTAGCTCGGACCCCCAATTTCTGGGGGGTTCGGTTTATAGGCAGCTGCTTATAAACCGACCCCCCCAGAAATTGTGGGGGTCCGACCTACCCACTACTCCCTCCAAAAAACGGGGGGTCCGACCCCACCCCAGAATCCGGCCGGGTCAAGCCGAAAACGCCCGTATCATCAAACACGGGCTAATAATTATGTAAGTGCAGGGAAGTGACATACTCTTCCATATAATGCACTCTTGGTATTACTGAAAGAACGTCATCAAGTAAATATGAAGTTGGGATTTCTTGCTTTCCAAACTTATAGCGATGTCTTGCGAAAAATTATGGTATGTACAGTATTTACTTTCCAGAAACGCTGCTTGCCTTCGAGCGAACGAACATCTAGCTGAAATCGTGTGGAATTTATATGTCAGCGAACAAACTTCGAACAGTTCTCAAATTTTGAAACCGCTCACTAAAAATTTCGACCAAATCTTAAAGTTCGGACATGTTTCAAACAAAATTTAAACTTTTTTCGAACTAACGAAATGAGATCTAAGGAGTAACACTCATTTCTAGCAAATACTGTATATTTTTGGAAGATCCGGATCAGTAAACGATGTCTGATTCACAATACGAACGCTATAGCCATATGATGTCTATTTGTTACAAATGCTAGCAATCACATCTTTACCCAATACAAATTACGCTAAAGTGATATCCAGAAACAAATCTATTTGTAACGGTGTACATAAGGCAACACATGTATACTAGATGTGTCGCTGAGAACATTGGGTTTCTATATACTGTTTCCAAACTCCCGAAAATTTCGAAGAAAGGGCATGTTACATGATACTATGTTTCCATTTTATGACTTAAACAACGTTATCATTAGTAATGTGTATCGATTGCTACACCATTTGTATTATCAAAATTAAAGAGATACACTTTTTTCAAATGCAAGGTATAAACGTATTTCATATCACATGAAACAATTCAAGTATTAGGTGCTATGGAATGCAACATAGTCAAGCAGAAAATATTGCTATGATTTGTGGCATGACAAGGTTTACAGTTTTTTCCTGGACTGTTTGTCCCTTAACCCTGTTGTTCCTGCAAAAATGGTGCGGTAAAACAATATAGGACCATTAGGTAAAATAATTTTGTCAAAAACACAAAATAAATTACTAGGAACACTAGTCTTCTCGGTTAACAACAGAGCACGATAAAGCTGATCTGATTTTGGCAGTTCAGATTTGTAAGGACGTTTCGCTCGCTATGGTGTCTTTCTATACGCATGGACTTCGAAATATGACTGTTACATTGGTTCACAGGAACAACATTGCTTTCATAGTTAGCCTTATTATTGTAAATGAACTGGGCCCGTGTGTTTAAAAATGGTTTTGCTAGCCCGTACCAGAAGATGGACTAATAAAATGTAGAACTTAGTGCTTAATACTCCCAATTGTTCAGAACTACGTACCGCTGTGAGATGGTAACATATAATGTTAACGGTAATAAATTGCACTATTTCGTTTTCAGAGCATTAGTTGTTTAAACGTGCATTTTAATGGCTCGTGGCGAGAAAACACCACATGCTCCCCGAAATTTCAAACTCCCGGGGGGCGCATATCGTTTCTCCAACGCACGTATGTACCAAATCAAAGCTGTCTATAAGAAGAAGCCGTTCCTACCGTCGGAGTCTAAACCGGCTGCGAAACAGGAGCGCTATAAAACCGTAAAAGTTGGCGGCGAAAAAAATGGCAGCGAACGTCGTAAGCCTCTTCAGCGGACTCCGAAGACACTTGATTCGGAACGGCCTCGAAAAGTTCGTCAAGCCCGTAATCGTTTGTCGTTTTCGCAGCATAAGCGGCGTTTACGTTCATCGCTAACCCCGGGAACGGTGTTGATATTGCTAGCTGGAGTTCATAAGGGTAAACGCGTAGTATTCCTACGCCAACTTGCGTCTGGTCTTTTGTTGGTAACCGGTCCAATGCGACTTAACAATTGTCCGATGCGCCGAATTGCTTCGTGCTTTGTTATTGCCACAAAAACAAAGCTTGATATATCGGGAGTCGATGTGCCAGAACATATAAACGATGATTATTTCAAACGACCAAAGCGGCAGCGGCGTGTGAAGGATACAGAGACAGACATTTTTGCCCAACGCAAGCAAACGTATCAGGTATCTGATCAGCGCAAAGAAGATCAAGTCACAGTTGACCAAGCTGTGCTTAAAGTTATTCGCGAGAATCCGGAAAAGAAATATTTGTTTGCTTATTTAGGCGCTTGTTTTAGTTTGAGGAAAGGTGATCGACCTCATGCTATGATTTTCTAAATTGCATTTGAGCTAACCAGATTACGTTTTTCTTTTGATATGTTGCGGATTATGTGAACTAAAAGTATTCGTTAAAGATTTTATTGTTACTCCGTAAATAAATTTGTTTGTTGAATCAGACTTTTGTGTTTTGTCCTGAGTAAATATGATAGATCTAAAGTGCTTTATGTAGGAGCTGATCGTGGCTGAGCAAAAGAGAACATGTTTGTTCTTCAAAGAATTTACAAGTTAAATTTGTGAATAGCATTACCCTAGCGGATTTTAAACATTTAACATCCACATAACATGATTTGAGTGGCTACGTAATCAAATTTATGTGCATACAGTTCACCTGTTGTCCATTTTTCTGCTGACTTTGAGCGTAGCAATTTTTGTGAGATTTGTTTATACAATATGAAGAGAGCCTCGGTTCAGCGATTTTGCATAACTTATGCCGCTGATATGGTTTCGAAGCCTCAATATTTTTACGACGTTCGTGAGAAATATTGCAAGTTCTAATTGATCATATGTATAAAACATTTTTGAAAATGCGCAGGTTTGCTCACTATTTTGAAACACGAAACTAAGCGAATGCTTATGCCCGACGGCTTTCAACTGTTTAAAAATTTTGCTTGGAATCTTTTCATGATGTGTCAGTTTTCCTAAATTGTTTTTTTGGCGAAATTTGCATTGTTTTTGTGTTGTTATTGTTCTAGTTGGTACTGCCTATATTTTAACAAAACTGACATGAATTTAAAAATAAGTTCCGGCAAATCTCAGCAATTTCGAATAAAAATATGGATACTGTAATAGCACAGAAATTTTTTTTGTCTGAGCAGCCCTTTTCAAACGGTATCAAAATAAAAAAACTTGCTTATTGCTAAAATGATTGCGTTTTGCGGTAAGTAAAAGTACCGTATTCTTTAGAGTACACACTAACTAATATTATAGTAAGTACAGGCGCATAATGATCTCTCATCAAAAATAAATATTGTTTGATTTTCGATACATAGCAGCGTCAGATTGCAAGTGAGCATTTATATATACAGTATCACGTGACCTTTCTGACCATTTGCGTCCTGACAAACGCTGATAACCCAACAGATCTAACCAAGCCTGCAGCTTGCTTTGATACATCGACGTATCTAGAGGGAGCCAGAGGGCATCCCTCCTCCAATGGTGTCGAAGCAGAAAAAATTTTTAGCGTCGCAACGCTTGATGCAGCTTAATATTGATACAAATACCCAGTTTTGCAAAAATTTCCCTCAATTTTTGATAAAGTTTTTATCACAATTTTGAGAAATTCCGCAACATTTTCCATGCGCCTTCGGCGTATCAGGGGATGGGTGAATGGTACAGAGCTTCGACAAGGATAAATATGAAACAGGGTTTGCTCCCGTATGGGGAGACCCTACCCCCTTATGGACACCTATACAGCATTGCAGTGCATGCATTGTCACAGCACGATGTTCCCGTTTGATGGTGGGTGATTCTGGGGAGGGGATGGGCGCTTTTCCCTTTCAAAGCGGGTCGACGGGCCGTTGTTAGGAACGAATAAACTTTAGCACTTGTCTGGGACTCAAAATTTTCTCTCAATTTTCGCCAATTTTTCCCCGATTTTTTTCGAAAATTTTCCACACACTTTTCCGGCAAGGTGAAGGGCACGAAACCTCTGAGGGATTGGGCTACCTCCCAGGCAAGATCGATATTGCTAGTCTCTATGAGGGATAATTCACCTCTCCCCGTGTGCGCATCAATGCCTTATGTGGCATGCCGTCAACGTGCAACTTAATCGTCAATCCTGGATACACTTATGCTTTAATAGGTATATTAATGTTAGTTTAAAATTGCTACCTTGATATGCCATGGCGTTGCATAAAGTATAGACAGTGTTCAGATTGGGATATTTGTGTTCACAGAGTTATGTATACGTTTTGATTTTAATTCAGGATTGCGATGTCATCTTAAATGTTGTGTTAAGTTTATTGAATGACACCAAATTATTGTTCAGAACATTTTTCGTGTAGCTACAGTTGCTGGTATCGGTCTGTGAGATAACGAACGAAGGCAAATAATATGAATTTTCCTTTCTTGTAAGTTAGTGTAAAGCTTTGTAATTTATGGTAAGTTTATTACTTCAAGTTACATGTTGGAGTAATAATCCAATAGAATATCGGAAAAAGGTTTGATAAAATAATAAATGGGCTGAATTCTGTCAATTATATAAAATTAGCAACGTTATTCTGGATAACTCATTACTCTCTATAGTCAGATAATTTTACAGTTTAAATTTGGGACGTGTATTAGTAAAATTTAACAAGAGTGCTGAAATGGTGAACTTTTTTCTGGCGTCATCTTGGACTTAGATCCTGAGTTGGTTGCAAATCCGTTAAGGACAAAAATAAGTGCAAATTTTTCGCGAAAAATTATTGAGCAGAGTGAGAAGCACTCTTGAATAATGCGTTGTTCACAGAGGTCTGCGTGCACGAAAAGCACACCGTAAGCTATTGCAAAGACGATATATTTTCGTTATGTTATTGCAGAGTGTAAATCTTTTCTATTTTGGTTCCAACAATAGCGTTGCCCATAAATATTGTTGTTGCAATAACGTTTGCTTTTAGTGCACCTAACAAAGAAGCTATATTGTTGTTGCAACATCAGTAGCTTGCTCAATGCCATTGTAGCGACAATAGAATCTAACATAAATGCAGCGACAATAGTTTTCTCTTAGCATGTTAGCAACAGTAGCATTTACGGATATATGTAACTGCAACATAATGCTAGAATCTGTTGCATTAACGATAAAAATTTGGTAGCTATTGTAACGACAATAGCATTTATAAATTAATATCGTGTTACTGTTCATAAATATTAATGTGATTGCCATAAAAGGTCGGTCTATTGTTTCAAATAAGATGGGTTATTATTTGTACCTGGCTGATTTAATATTTATATGGAACTTTAATATGGTTGGCTCAGGTAACCTGAGTGGCAATACGTTATATCGTTAGAAAAGGGCAGATCTAGGGGTTCTTCGGCTTAGGCTTAGTGTATGTTTCATATATGAGCCTAATGCGTGAGTAAACTTAAGCTGCGCCCCTTATTATAATTTAAAACTCTTCGCGAACACATTGGTGTTAAAGTACAGGGGCCGAATTGCATTCGCTAATGGCGTTATGGAACAGAAAAATGTCGAAATTGGATACGGCTATTGAAATCCGAGTTTTGTTCGCTAACAACGTTTTGTATATGGTGTCAAAAGAGGATGGTTGGGGGCGCACCATAAGTTTACTCTTGCATAAGGTAAATCAATAAAAACGCGAGCGTAGTAAGGAAAACTATTTTATGATTCCATAAGCTGTAAGCTAAGACTGAATATTAGTGAATGCCCCTCCAGTATGATATTAGTTCCTTCTCCAGATTGATATTGGTACCACCTGCAGTTTGATATAGGTGCACCGCTCCAGTTTGATATTGGTGCCCCCACCAGTTTGATATTGGCCCCCTCCAGTTTGGTATTGGTGCCCCTCTAGTTTGATATTAGACCCCTCCAGTTTGATATTAGTGCCCCCTCAGCTTGATATTAGTGCCCCCTTAGTTTCTGTGTTTATCTATGAACTAAAATAAATATCCTGAGTTAGTGAACTTTCTCTATTGCTGAAATACTTATACCCATTTAGAGACATTTGCGATCAGCACCCATCCATATCCTAATATTAATGGTTTTACTTCACGGAAATAATCTGTAGCGATAAATCATCTACTATTACACAGCCACGTACGACATGTCGTGTGTAACAAAAGTTTTCGAGTTAATGGACATATTATTCTGTAAATCAGCAATTATCATTTTACTATGAAATAAAACCAACCAGAAAAAACCGAAAATTAAAGTAAAAATAATCTTACTTTCGTGAAGGGTACTAAAATGGTGTAAAAACCTATATTTTGATCCCGGAACTAGGATCAAATCAAAAACATTTGGAAATGTACACGGTAAATCGACTATGCCAGTTTGAACGAGTCCAAGATCTTGAAGATAGGTTAAGTCGTTGCGGAATTATGGCCGATCGTACACACATACAGACGGAATTTAAAAGATTTCACCATGCAACACACAATCTCCACTACGTTACAGTACGTTCTGATTAGTATTAAAACTGATGGGCAACGGTTGAAATGTAGCTAGAGTAAGCGTAATGGCGATTTGCACAACTGATACATCACTCGCTCAAAAGTGTTTCTACCGCTCCTATTTGCAGAGTCTAGGTATTGAGCTCGATTAAAATTGACTGTAGCAGTATTTGTACAGATAGTTTAAATGTTGCAACAATTGTACAGATATTTTGTAATAATAAGCACGTCGTACATTACAAAGTGATTATCATTTTTATTGCAACGTTACATAGCATGTAGTTTAGATTTTTAGATAGTGTTTAATGTTCCTAGATTAATAATAATAGTTTGGTTTAATGTAACAAATTGATACATAAACTGTAACACTATATAAACATGGTTACAAAAAAATGTGTAACAGACAGCGCCAGTAGTGCATGTTTGTATGAATAATCGAACGAATATCAGTATAAATTGTGTCAGTATAATCGGTATAATATAGGTTGCAACGCGCAATGAGGTTCACCTGTTTGTCATATTATTTAATCACATGCAGCAGTCGTTTTCTAGCTATGAGCTTCGAGCTGGAGGGGGCACCAATATCAAAATGGAGGGGTGCACCAATATCAAACTGGATGGGGAACCAATATCTATCTATCTTTATTGGTGATACAATAGACCAACATTTTAGCAATCACACTAATATTTATGAACATAAACACGATATTAATTTATAAATGGTATTGTCGTTGTTGTGGTTTCGAACGTCTGGATGAGGCAGGTCATCATTGACGGCAGGCACCAAGGCGCCCACTGTGTTGCAACATTGTGTAGACTTGTTCAGGCCGTTCCCATAGGTCGTTGATCGAGGCTTTTGTCAGGTAGTTCAGTCGGTATGGTGTCATAGCCGGGCAAATTTCGATTAGGTGCTTCGCGTCATCTACTTCAGCACCACAAGCCGTGCAATTGTCGTTACAATAGCTACCAGATTTTTATCGTTAATGTAATAGAAGCCAGCATTATATTTCAGTTAAATATATCCGTAAATGCTAATGTTGCTAACATGCTAAAAAAACTATTGTCGCTGCATTTATGTTAGATTCTATTGTCGCTACAATGGCATTGAGCAAGCTATTGATGTTGCCCCAACAATATAGTTTCTTTGTTGGGTGCACTAAAAGCAAACGGTATTGCGCCATCAATATTTATGCCTAACGCTATTGTTGGAACCAAAAATAGAAAACATTACACTCTGCAATAATAAAACGAAAATATATCGCCTTTGCAATAGCTTAAGGTGTGCTTTTCGTGCACGCAGATCTCTGTGAACGACGCATAATTGCAATCGAACTGTTGTAATTTTTCGCCAAGCGTTCGCGAAACATTTGTTTTTATTTCTCTCCGTAACTGTTTCTTAGCTGGAGTATGAACTGTATTGTAAACATGTTTAGGCTTAACATTGTTTACTAGCAAGCCAAAACGCCAAATATCATGGGTGTCATTACAACTTTATTATACTTCTTATATGATGTACTTCTTGATTTTAAGGATGATTCAAAACCTATTATTGCGTTCCGACTCGTGCCAGTACTTGGGTTAAACTACATAGATACTAATTATCTTATTAAAATGAATACAACACATAGTTAATCGAGTGGCCGTGAAAACAATAAGTTCAGTCTCTCTGCCAGATGCTTGAATGGCTTGAGATCATTGATCGGTGTACATTCACCTCAAACGATTTGCAAATTTTTGGACTTAATTAAGATATATTATTATACAAATATATCCTGGCATGTTAAAACCACGGGCAATCTTTATGACTGCATTGTTTGTAGTAGTGTCAAGTGCCCGCTAGAGCTGAGTTTACTCGATGTTGATTCCAAATCTTCCACATTTGGTTCGAGATTTTCACATTTTTAGCATAGTTATAAAAATTAGCTAGTGAACTTGTTGAAGTTTGTGCGGGACTTGTTACTAGATGGGTAAATTTTGTCGCTTTCCGCCTTCATGCGTCCTATTTGTCTGAGAAATAAAGATAATATGCGACAGTCTTCCACGAAAATATTGCAATCCAATTTTAGTAAATCTTTTTAACAGCACCATGTACCTTTTTATTTATATAATAATTGTGCTAAAGATAGGGCTATTATGAACGTACGTAGTTTGCTGTTATATAAATAAAACGTTGCCGTTTGTTATTAATTCGTTTCAGTAACAAAAACAGTAATCGAACATTCAAACCAAAACGTCACGTGGCCGATAGCTCTCGCCAAAGCGAGTTATGGCGTAAAGCGTCGCAAACGCTTGGATCGGGTAATTTGCGGCAAGCTGTTGTGCTGCCAGAAGGCGAAGATATTAATGAATGGATAGCAGTTAACAGTGAGTCATGGGTTTTGCGAACAGCATTGGCACTGAAGCCATACAACAGTGTCGAAGCACCAACACGTCATGTACCCGAAACTGGTAGTTTTTGGCTATTTTGTTAGCACACGTAACTGTAAGTCGCACTCAACGGTGTGCAATAATGTTGCAGAGGTGTGAATATCTTAAACGGGTCACCGTAATTGCTTGTGACCTTTTTCGCCAGGACAAAAATTAGTAACACTCATGATTCAGTTAAATAAGAAAAAATACAAATATCCTGTAGTTATGTTGTATTTTCTGACTACTGTCGTAGTATATGTCTACGGTCTGTCGGCTCAGGGAGTAGACGATTCAGCGGGGAAGAGATCCTTAAAATTTTTATGAATATTTACCTCTTTGTGTCAATTATTGTCAAATTATTCAGAATTTTTGTAGATGTTGTCCAAATAGGGGAGGGGTTCAATATGATTTGAGGGGGAGCCCGCTTTTGTCACCTTGTGCTACGAAGTCTAACAACTGGGAGCAGAAATTATTTCTATAAACCGGTTTTAATCATTCGCGGCCAGAAATAAGTGTAATCGAAGTTGCAAACAATCGAAATTCGTTTAAGCGAACTCGATCCAAATTGTATGAATTTGAAACTTTTAAATGAGCTAAAATTAAATGAAATTGATCGAAATCTTTTAACTAGGTGCTGCGCTGTGACCTTTGGTTTGAAAGTGGAAGTTTATTTGGAAAAATATAACAATGAAATATAAAACTACTTGGAGCTAGCTAAGCAATTAAAATATAAAATAATATTTGAATCTTTAAATAGTAGTATTGAAAGTTTGATTTTGAAGGTGCATTTTGAATCGGCTGAACCCAATAAAAGGACTATCATGGGCTTCTAGCCACAGTCACTAAGCGTCAACTTTGGGTAATTTTGTATACGTAATTATGGTGCTGCTGTCAAACACTTTAAACTAACTCGGCAGCGGCTGGTGAATTAATGTTTGGTGTGACATAGGGTTTTCCACCCAAACGGCTATCAAATTCTATAGAAATTCCGATATAATTTTTTACTTCTTACCCATAACCGCATGTTGACCTCTTGTTTGTTTGATACACGAGAACAATATTTAAGTAGCTATCCACATTCTGCATCAGATTTCAAGCGTGTAAATTATAGCTGAAGGCGAAGTTCGAAATAGATTTTTTGCGTGTCGCTGTTGCATGCCGTGCATATTAACACAAATTTAAGTTCGTTTTAGATATGTGAGTACTGGGTTCTCTAGACTTCCGAAATTATACCTGGGAGAACCAATCTGTGGGCCCCCCGGTCGCCTGCCAGATTACCTGGATGGCCTTCTCCCAGTTAAACCGGGGGTGCTCCAGTTGAGCTGGGGGACCATAAAGTACTGTAACTGTCAGAAAACACAAAAAATGTCTAATTTGACAACTGATTATAATTATACTTACTTAAAAGTGAAAATTGTAGAGATTTTTAGCCCCGCAGGGCGATATTTGGAGATTTTTCAACCAAAATAGGGAAAATTCGCGTATTTATTGGCCCTCCAGACAAAAATTTGGTGATTTTTAGCGGGACAAGAAAGTACTGGTGGACCTGGGCGCATGAACCGGGTGATTCCAAAATTTATTGGGGGAGGGAACCTGGGGAGATAGAAATACCTAGGGCCCCCTCCGTGGAGAGCACATTTTATATTGTCTATTTATATTGTATTGTATTGTCTATTTTATATTGTATATTTATATTTATATTGCCATTTTATATATGTGCCCATCTTTATCTTATCCTTTTCAGATGGGACGTATAAAATATAATATATAAAAGTTTAGGTCATACATTAATAAATGTAGCCGTATATATAATTGAGTGAAAACGATTTTGTAACTGTCTTGTTTCATTTTCAGTTGTTGACTTCTTCAACCAAATCAGTATGTTGTATGGTACGATTATTGAATATTGTACGAACGAAAACTGTCCACTAATGACAGCAGGGCCTCGATACGAGTATCAATGGGCAGATGGTACGTTTTTCACTGTAAAGCATTAAAATCGTTAATAAATGGGCTCAGAACGTTGCAAAAACGTCTGTCTTTATTGAAATTAACTGCAACTTTTCAGTCGATTTTTTGCTGAAAGTAGTCAAAGTTTTAACTTCGGAAAATTTTTGTAAAAAAATTTTGTCAGTTTTTATGTCATCTGTGGGGTGTTTTTACCGGGGGAAACCAAAATTTTGCCAGAAATCCCAACCGGGAACGCCCGTTTTTTGCCAGGATGCCAGGGGCCCGCCACTCTGGATATGCCATGTTTCTGCTTGGCCGTGTTAATGGGCATTAATGTTAGATTTCGTTACAGTTTTTCGTATAATTTTTCTTTTTGAAGTGTTAAATTTATATACAGATGACACGATATAAAACTTATATACACTCACATATTTATTACTTGATACATGCTGTGTGATTTTGTGCTAAATTTTATACAAATAATTATTTCGTCTGCTGATTCAAAGACAACTCAATATTATACAGATCGTTTATATAAACTATGCCTGTGTAAGATGTGGCGTAGAATAGATAAGTTGAAGATACTGCTTTTAACCCAACAAGTTCGTTGGTCAGAATGAAAGGCTAATTGCGTTAGTGGTGCTTAAAATGCAAATTATCGCGAAAATATTTAACCATGTTACTTTGATATGTTAATAGGTTTAGTGGTTATCTGTTTGGAAATTTTTGCGCTGGTTTTAGTATTTTTGTGCTTTTTACTTGTGTTAGTGTCAGGTGGAACATTGTTTTCCGCAATCTTAACACCGTATGCTTTAAAGGAGCGATGCCGTATACCGATGGTCGAGTCAGAGTCAGTGATGTTGGTGTTCCTAGAATCGGACCTGTTACATTGGCGTTCCGTAGTCTTACCGTGTCCTCTGGCAGATTCAGACTTACCGAATTGATCCGTTGTCGAATTTCCATGTCCATGAAGGCGATCCATTTCCGTTGCGGCCAGATCTGGTGGCTTCTTTCTCAGCAGTGCGTAACTCTCCTGATGACACGGCGCTCTTGGCTCGGTCATGGAGGAAATCACTCGCGAGCTGAGAAAGAAGCAAAAAATCTAAATCTAAAAAATCTAAAATCTAAAAAAATCTAAATTTTCAAAACATGACTCACCAAACGACATCATAATTTATTTTGGGTGCCGATAACCAGACGGAAACACCAGGGAGTAACCGGAATTCCGGTTCCGGCGAAAATCGTGTTCCGGTTGCGGTTCCGGCAAAGGGCAAAAACCATACCGGAACCGCAATTCCGATTTAAAATATTTGTTTGAAATTTTTCACGTTTTTTGCTTCATCCTGTAATCCAAACATATGTAATATATATTATACAATGATCAAGCTCCAATACAACCAATCAAAAGAAAAGATTAACTAACCAATTTGCCGTGTGAAACGTAAGTAGGGCACATAATTTGAGCAGGAACTTTTCATAACAGCCTGCAGGAGTTTGTTAAATCAAAGCCAGGTCGATGCTTGTAGCAGCTATTTTACACATCCAGAAGGCTGTGGGATACGTTTGAATTAAACCGGTCCAACTCGGTAACAGAGTATGGCTTACGCAGAAGTACTTAGGGTATGTTTGGGTAACATAAATTGCGTCAAGAACCCGCCAGTGCGCTTGTAAACTTGGTAAATCAGTCTAAATTGAAGCAAACTAACGTTATCTGCAACGCAGCTAGAAACTGCTTTCTTGGCAATGAACTGTATTTATTGAAGCAGCATCACAGTGTGTCTCATTTATAGCATTCTGATTAGAAAGTTATCATCATTATGATCTAACTGACGGGCACTGTTTGTCCAACGCTAGCCTAGACAGTGTCTAAGACCACTGATCAGAAAATTACCTTCTATCTATCATTTTCTCTTAGAATCATATAAACCAATAATTTTAAGTTTCCTACAGAAGAACATGCAACAAACGTATGTGTAGTAAAGGGAGGCGACTGGAGACAGAGCGAAACTGTGTATTCTACGCTCCAAGCTTTGTAAGCACATTCGATTTGACGCAGTATACGCAATGGTGTATAGTGGAAGACATTTTTTGCTCTGAATGTCCAAAAACCGACATATTTGATCGATAAATAAACATTATTAGCTTCCTCAGACTCTTTAAAGTTTCAGAAAGGCCATAATACCATCGCAATACATTAAGTTTAATGTAAAATCTATTTTTAATCCATTTTAAATCCACTATACCTTCATTTCTTTCATCATCTGTTTTACTATATATAAATTTCGAAGACCAGGTTCCGGTTCCGGATCCGGTTTAAATCGACGGTTCCGGTTGCGGTAAATTTCGGTTCCGGTTATTCCCTGCTATATGTATCATGGCGTTCCACGCAAAGATAGCAAAAATACGTTTTAATATTAAAAAGACAGCATCAGAATTTACATGTCTTAATGTATTCACAGCTCGTGATGAATAATGGGTATTTTATGTCAGTCGGAGACGACTCATTACGGTATTGCATAATAATAATATGTAGTACACGGAAATATTGTTTTTATTCGGTGATTTATTGGTTTCTCTATTGCTATTTTTGCATATATATCACTACTTTGGGACTTATAGCTTTCAGGCCAAAACATCAAGAAACCACTAAAATGCTCTGCGCCAACATATATAGATTATCTGATGACTTGGGTTCAAGATCAGTTGGATGATGAAAGTGTTTTTCCGTCCAAAATAGGTATGAGTTCTGAATACATTTTGAGAGTTCCAAATACCGAAGCTGTGTCATATTAATTTATTTGTCCAACTACAATTATTTTGTTTGTCGAGGTTATCGTACCTGAATAAAATGATTCGCTCAGTAATGCTTCGATAAAGTAAACAAGATAACATGGTAAGAAATAGTACATTACACTATAAACCCGAACTATAATTTTTATTTTCCACTCGTCTATATTGAATTGAGCCTACATACGTTACTTCCATACACAAAGGATGATACTAGTAACATTATAAATCGTAATGCAATTGTTTTTCAATCTAGCGTAATGAAGGTGACAACAAAACGGTTCCAATTTTTGTACAGAATGAAGACCTATATTTTATGTAAACGTCGGTCATAGTACTTCTAACAACGGTGCTAAGACACGATTCCTTTACGTTAAGGGACCAAATTCTGTTGTCTGCGCATGCAGTTAAACTACTTCATCGTAGTATCGAGCACCATGATAGCCCCACTCGTCGGAAATAATTGTTTTCCGTTTGTATTTAAATATCAAGAAACTAAAAAATTTGGTTCATTTTTTACAAGTTTCGTTCAATTCTTTATCAATTTCGCCTTCTATTAACATGACAATTTATAGCATTTGGTGTGGTGTAATTTTATGACGCCAAGTTAAAATACTGTTGGATGTGCTTTCAAGCAGTGTGAAAACACCCGCATTCCTAAATGAGAGAAGATTTTGGACGCTGGATTTCCCTTTACAGTATGTAGCTGCGTTCGGGTATCGGCGGTCATCAAAGCATTGCTTATTTTTTTTACATGTGTAGAATGGTATTCCCAAAGAAAGTTTGCAGTTGGCTAATAAAATACCCATTTTAGCTAGACATACCATATACGATAAGTGCACTCAGAACGGAAACGTATTATTCTTGGCTTATTGCATAAATACGACTTAACATTAACATAGTTATATTATTTTGCGTTATTTCTATGCGACAAAAATTATATTAATTATTTTCGTATTTCCCTATATGCAGTACTGTACTTAATCTGTGGGTCTACAAGCCATAGCGGACAACAGTTTTCAACTATCCTGGGTACCAACCAAGAGGATAAAAACGTCTAGTTCATTGTTCAGGGTCATTTTCAAGTCTTTTTAATGTTCATATACTTTCCTACGCATTTCCTGTTGACCATGACAACATTGCAATCCCCAAAAAAAAATTTCAAACCTGTGCCTACATGGTCCTACATTATCACAAAACTTGTCTGCGACCTCGTTAAAATTAGCTTCTGTATTTTTTGCTTGGAATTCATTCTTGCGATTATATGAAATTCCTTTAATTTAAATTACACGCAGTAATATAATGTTTTGAAAATTAGTATTTTTCTTAAATAGTAAAAATGTTATTAGTTTGTTTTTTGTTTATTGAATCGTGAGTGGGTTTAACGAGCGAAGCGAAGAATTTTCACTGGGCAGAGTGGTAAATTTCAAAGGTGTCCGTTTCTGCTTTTTGGTGTGACACGTATAACTCAACATCGGCTGGTTGGATTGACTCATTTGAAAGCGTTAAATCTCTATTTATGTCCGTTTGTTAGTCGAGAAGGCGGATTTCAACATCTTCCTCCAAAAACGGGCCAAAGGGACTCGAGTCAGGCGTCGAATGGGCCCGAAAAATCATGGTATTTATAGTAACTCCACAAGCGGTGTAAATATCAGAGTCAATTAGCGCTCATTTTATAAAGCATACAAGTCTCTATAAATCATTTATTATAGCGCTTTGCTATGTTATTGTCTTAAAATGAGGATTTGGTTTAAAACGGCTTCTAAAGTGGGCCCATGACACCCAAAATACACGAAAATGGTAGTATCTCCGCAACCACTAGAGCTATATAGGTATGTTTGGTCTCAGGTTTCTGTAGGGCAATTCGTCCTCTATTGCTCTACAGATGAAATTTGCGAAACACTTGAAAATTTGTAAGCACAATCATCGGTACATCTTCTCAACTATTCCAGCGATATGGGTGATATTCGGGGGCTCATGTAATCTAATGCCCAATATAGCTATGCACATCTTTCTAAATAACATATTCAACACCACAATTCATCAACATTGGTGACAAGACAAGCTACTAGTTAATATGTAAGCTGTCTTTTTTATTGCGGTAGGTGGAAGTCTTGGTTATTTTTGAAACGGTCCAAGCGAAGCGAGCGTAGTTTCTACTGATGGTGCTAGAGTGAAAATCGTAAAAATTTCTTCTTGTCTCTCGTTGTCATTCATATCTCTTTTTCGGATGGATGGATTTTGACAGATTCTTTGCTCAATAATAAACGTGATGGTCTTGCTCCCTTTAGTTGAACGCGAACAGCTCTAACCCCATCTTCCGGATCAAAATAACAAATAACAGGTTTTTGGGTTTTTGCCAAATCTGGCCACACGGGAAGCAGTGTTTCGCAACCTATATCTCGCGACACAGACTTCGGCATGGAAAAATGGATACAGACTCAGCACATCGAGATCTACAAGCTTGCTGACTTCAATTTTTGTTATGGGACTACTCCTTGGGTTTATGCGAGCCTAATATGGTTCGTCGACCTGTTCCGGACATAGTGATTTCTCAAATGTCGTGTTTTTATCTTACAATTTACAGTGAGTACCCATTAGGCTATCAAGTACAGTAAATACGATGGTTTTGCTGTCTTGAGTCTAACTCACTATATTATGTCTTTTCTTGGGGTTTTAAGGTCGACTAAGCCGATTTCGAAATGTAGTGTGTTTCATTTGTTTGGTTATGTATTCCATGCAGAGCATCAAGAGTGGTTTTAAACTGAATACAATTATTTGCTTATCTAGAGTCCAGCGTTCATATTTCATGGGTTTTGAATGGGTATAGGGTCAATGAGCCCGATTTTCAGTACATAGTCTGTCTTCAGTTGTTTGATTACTTGCTGTCTTCAGTCTAACTCGACTATATTATGTCTTTTCTTGGGGTTTTAAGGTCGACTAAGCCGATTTCGAAAATGTAGTGTGTTTTCATTTGTTTGGTTATGTATTCCATGCAGAGCATCAAGAGTGGTTTTAAACTGAATACAATTATTTGCTTATCTAGAGTCCAGCGTTCATATTTCATGGGTTTTGAATGGGTTTAGAGTCAATGAGCCCGATTTTCGGTACATAGTCTGTCTTCAGTTGTTTGGTTACATATTGCGTACAGAGCATCAAAAATTGTCTATATAGGTTTTTTGGCACACTGAGTACGATGGCTTTGTTATCTAGAGTCCAGCACGAGTATCTCTTACTTTTCAGATGTTTTCGATGGCTTTACGGTAATTGAACCCGATTGTCAATAGAATATAATTTGTCTTCAATTGTTTAGTTTCGTATTGCGCACAGGGCATCAAGAATTGTCTATGTATGTTTTTCGGTACGTTGGATACGATGGTTAGTTATCTAGGGACCAGCGCGAATACTTCGTGCATTTTCAGTTGTTTTCGAAGGGTTTATTGTCGACGAAGTTTTAACGTTTTAATGGGTTCGGGTTTACACAGGTTTCGTGTAGGATAAAACACATAGCCTGTTACAAATGATTACAAAATGCCCACTTGATGAAACCCGCTTGCTCCGTTTCACTCTCGCATGCGAGATTCTAGTCTGTTGTTGCTTATAACACTTGTGACGGTAAATATGTGCACAGTAGTAGTGACAACTGAAAGATATGCGTCAAATATTTCTCAGTACTAAGATAATGTTATTTTGGAATAAGTACGTGGGACAAAAGGTCTCACAATATAGTAAGCGCGAAATGTATTTCAAACTGCAGTTTCTAATCAGGTTATATATGTAACCCTTATTTTGTTGGACGCATCTACGAAATCGTTTTTCATACTCCAATTATAGATTTATTTCAAAAATTTAATATTAAAATTAGCTTCCACATATTCTTATAATTATATAAGTTATATTGAAAACGTCTCTATTATTTTATCAAACTGATACCAAATTGATAAGGTAAAATCCACCAAGTGAAACATAATAAATTTTGGAAATAAACTACATATAAGGATTTGTTTAAAAAATAGAAATGAGTCGGGAATAAGCGTGGCTAGGTCCAAGCAGCGTATTGTGAAGCACGCCTTATCGCCGGAGCAGCGTCAAGTTGTTGACGATCACATTGATTCATTCCCGAAAGCTCCAAGCCACTATTGTCGCAGGAAAGACAGTGCCGGGAAAAAGCCCGCCCGGCAGTACCTAGAGGCGTGTGTCCAGAGTAAGAAACGCATGCATAGATTGTACATTGAGCATTGCGCTAAAATTAATACAAAGCCGGTGTCGTATAGTGTTTACGCACTGCGAGTGCGTGAGAAGCGAATTTCTATTCATAAGCCAAAAAAAGACAGATGCGCAACGTGTGTGCGTTATGAAAATGCATCCCCTGAGATCAAACGAACGCTTGAGGTTTCTTATCAGTCGCATTTGAAAATGAAAACTGATGCTAAGAATCGAAAGGACTTAGACAAACAACGGGCAAAAACAGACGAACATTTCCACAGTTTTACGTTTGATCTTGAAGCAGTCCTCTATGTGCCGTCGGGCAATGTTTCGTCTTTGTTCTACAGACGAAAGTTGTCAACATATAACTTTACCGTGTGCAACCAGCGAAATAATGATGGACACTGTTATTATTGGACCGAAATTAACGGTAATAGGGGAGCGATTGAGATTGGTACCTGCTTGCTGTCTTATCTGAAGAGTTTGCCAGACACAGTCTCTGAGGTATCGATGTTTTCCGATACGTGCGCTGGCCAAAATCGGAACCAATTTACCTTGGCAGCGCTGATTAGTGTTATCCGACATGACAAGGGACCAGCTGTTATCTGGCAGTCGTTCATGGAGTCGGGGCATACATACATGGAATGTGATAGCATGCATTCGTCGATTGAAGCAGCCGCGAAGAATGTGTCTATATACGCGCCTAATGATTGGTTGAATGTCATTAAGCTGTCTAGGCCGAAGTAGCCTTTCGCAGAAGTGAAGGAACTCCATTTTGCTGACTTTGTTGATCTTAAGCTGTACGCTTCACGTGTGTTTGGAAACCGCCGACCTAACATTCCGTTCGCTAAAATAAAGCAGATTCGTCTGGACAGGGCAGCGCCATATACGATTCAATTCCGATGCGATTACACTTCCGAGCTACAGACGTTTGATTTGCCAGCTCTTCGCACCAGGAAGTCGGCAGAGACTACATTTGAACCGGCGTATAAGTCGACACTTCCCGTTAGCGAAGCCAAAAATCGGGACCTTATGCATTTGTGCAACGAAATCGCAATTCCACAACTTTATTGGCGTTTTTATGAGCAGCTCAAAGTTGGCGAAAATGTAGGCGGCCATGATAGAGATTTAGATTCGGATGAATGCTCTCGGTATGAATCAAGCGAATCTAGTGATGAAGAGGACAGTTTGTGACTAGTAAGTAATAATTCTTCACACCGACTTAATGGAACATAATGAATATTAGTGCAAATGTCCGATCTGATATTTTGTTTGTCATACAGCAAGTTTTTGTCATTTGAGCAAAGGCCCGATCATTGGATTTTTCCAACGTTTTTCAAAAATTCTCCGATGTACACACGTTTTTCAAAAAACTGTAATCAATATGCTTTTAGAACCGCTGTAATAATTTAACTTAAGAACAACAGCGTGATAGATTACGTAGCTTTGATACTACCATGCGGTATGCATGTTGCCAAATCTTTGCGCTGGCTTATCTCAAAATCACACGAAATTAGATCGGACCTTTGCTCAAATCAGGGACGTACTGCTCAGATTGGGATGAATCTCTGCTTGGGTAGAAAATTTGGTGGTGTTGGTTTTCAAAAGTCGCACCTGCTTTACTTTCTGATAATCCGGAAAAAGTAACGAAAGATCACGAGAAATATTGAAAAATTGCATATTTAGAGCACGGAGAACTTTTCTACGCAGAAAGAAACTTTTATATAACACTAATGGTGTTCATTTAGCAGCTATGAAAACAAAATAATATGCTCCCGCTTGCTAATAATTTCAAGATCATCTGATCTTGTACGTATGAAGTGTACTTTATTGCTTATTCCTGTGATTTTTGCTTTAAGTATATAACTCAAATACTTTAAATTGGTAGACGAGCATGGCCTTTTTTACTTTTTTGGATTCTTATGAGTTTAAACTGGCTGCGTGTCGTATATTTTTATCTCTATGACCAATATTATTGGAATCCTTGAGTATTTTAAACATTGTGCAGTTAAGTTTTGTAATATTTAGAAAAATAGCTGTGGCCAGAAGTTTTTCAAACGTCCAAACATCGAACATTAATCAACCAAACTTTTGTGATCTACTGACAATTTTCAATTAAACTTAGAACAAATCTTGTGCTAATTTTAAAAACGCGCTTTAACAATTTGGAACACAAATTAATCAATATTCTAATACTTTACGAACAAAATTTGAAATTTCTCGAATGAATATTGAGCAAATATGAACTGAACAGGACTCAGTTTGGGTAAGCACTCTACCTAAATATATAATGGTCACAGAAAGCATATCCGCTATTTGCAATTTTTCTAGCGTAACCATTTTAATTGTACATTAATTGACGGAGGCAAGACGAGCCACCGAAGGTGGCGAGTCGCAGTCGGAGGCGTACATTTAACTTTATATATATCAATATACTAGACGCAAAATTTCAATTTTCTCTGTGACTTTTTTGTTTGTCACAGACAGGTCTGCAGGTTGAACGCCTGGGCCGATTTTAGAAATTTTTTTTTCTTCGTGTTGCATATTCTCTTGCGGAGTGCCCTTTCATTGAGCACTTTTTTCTACGAAAATTGCTTTGTACTCAAAATTAAGCAAATGTTGCTCAAACTTGGGGATTTTTGCCATTTTTTCAGCTTTTTCACCGCATCTCGACAACCGTTCGTGCTATTTCGGCGATTTTTTTACATAAAATGTATTTTCACGTTTTCTAAACAGCTGTATATAGCTGATTGACGTATTTCATCCCTTTCCTTAAAAATTAAGCAAATTCTCTTAAAATTGACTTAGGGAAACCTAAGTTCATCATATCTCGACAACCGTTCGTGCTATCTCGGTCATTTTTTGACATAACATGTACCTTCACGTTTTCTAAAAGACTGTATACGAGTGATCTACTTACCTTTATAAATTCTCTTAAAATTAAGCAAAGTCTCTTAAAAATGAGTGAAAAATTATTAAGTGTGTTATAACTTTTGAATGACTCGGCCGATTTGGACTAAATTTCATTGATGGGTACAACTTGATAGATGTATTGTCATTCTACTGTATAAATAACTAGACGTTTTCATGTCTTCCTCTTATTATTGTTACCAAAAATGTTAGAAATTCCACAAGCTGTATGCACTATTCATGCCGTTGTTAACCACCATGCCTCCGTCACCCACGTTTACGTGTTACTAGTATTTATAGGTGTTGATTTTCCGAAGAATTTTATGCAGGTAGCCAAGACTATTATGAAACGATTATTTCGCGTGTACGCCCATATATATTATCAACATTTCAAGGTCAGTGGATTTAGGATTTGTTTTGAAAAATGTTTTTGTAACATCTGCAACGATGATTCGTAGCTAACTAAACGGTGGCAAAGATCTGGCGTGGACAGCTATGATGCCAATGAAACATTGAGTTAAGTGATGAATTCAATTTAAACGGTGAAGGTGGAAATTTAGTGGTTAGATTTGAGTTTCAAGTGTTTGTATTAATATGAAACAGATGCCTTTTCAGGTTTCTCCAAATTGGAAGGAGGGGTGGCAGGTACTTGAGCCTGTCCCAAGTTCCACAGTTTACGCACCCTCAGATAAATTTTGACCTCACAAAGTTCACGCCCTCAAGTTCTTTCCTGCACGGCTAATGAAAATCACCAAATTTTTTTTGGTAGGATAAAAAGAATTTTTCATTAGTTTGGATAAAAACTCCAATTTTTCCATGTGGAGCTAAAAGTCGCTAAAATTTCCGCTTTCTATGAGCACAATTGCAATCAGTTACTAAATCATATTTTTGGCAGCTACAGTATATACTTTCTGGGTGCCCGCGTCTTGAAAAATCCTTGAATATCCTGGAAAATCCTGGAATTTAGAAAAAATCCTGGAATTCGCAAATGCTGTATTGGAAAAATGCGAAATCCTAAAAAATTTAATAAAATATCCTTGAAATTCTTCAAAATCATGCAATTTTTTTTCACGGAAACGCGTCAGTAGAGAGCGGATTTTAAGTTAATGTGGACAGTTTGGTGGAGAATCTAAGCCAAGACTCATTGTGTCCCAACGTATTGTCTATTATGTGGTGCTCGGCTATTCATTTCACTCCGGAACTGATGAATAGTGTTAAGGGTGCGCGGGCCCAGTACCGGGCAACCTTGTCTTCTCGCAAAAAGGCGGATACAGTTTCTGGCGACGAGGAACGAAAAAAGAAAAAATCCTCGCACACATTGAAGAGCTAAAACTAAGCGCTGCGCCGCTGTATCCTAAACGCGTGACATTTCCAGTCAATTGGTGGAGCTGCAGAAACAATTATTGTGACCAGTGACCAGAAATATAACTACAGTGCTGAATTTTTCATTCATAATTGGGCATGGTAACTCAGATATTTAATTTACTGGTTCGCAGGCAAAAATTCAATCGATTAATATTTATGGGAAAAATTACTTTCGGACCAAGAAATATATACTGGAAAATTAGCACTAAAATCCTGGAAAATCCTGGAATTTTTTGCCTGCAAAGCCGCGGGCACCGCGTACTTTGTAATTCCCTAATTCAACTGGGCCGACCTGCAGATAAGCTGGGGGTATCGCTCCCGAGTATTTTTAGTTTTCGGAGTTGCAAACTGTAGGACCCTAGATGAAGCCCCAGTTACACTTTAGTAGTTTGGAGAAGTAAGTTTTTTCATTGGCAGCTTAATTTGATCTAGAATATTGGTGGTTGTATATATTTGAGGTGATAGTAAGAGGAAAATATAAAATTGTCCTGTTGTAAGCGTTGCTGCTAAAAGCATAGTTTACATATCTTCCATAAATTCACAGTGAAATTTATAATTACCAAAAACCAAACAGCTGAATTTTTGAAATAAATCCTGATTTGGGATCTCTTATATTACAAACCACTCGCTGTACACTCATGAACACTAAAAGTGTGTGTCAGTTCCAGAGTATTTTTATCAGCAACGGCATACTATGTTCTCCAAAATAGCCTAGATTTAATGATATTGGGAAGCGCAGTATAGCTAACATTGACTACTATGGCGGTTATACGCTCATTGTGTGTCGCCTGCTGGAATTCCGGAATATTGCGCCAAAATACAAATTTCTACGACTGAGGTGGCAATGTGTAATTAGCGCTGTGCTAATGCTACGTTACTATTACGTTATTACTACGTTAATATGAACATAATGCTTATAACCTGTTTAAATAATTTTCTGCTTTACTTTGCTTTATCATGACTATAGCATTTACGCAAGGTAGAGGTTACTAAATATAAAATTTTACTGACGGCGCTAGGGTATGAGGTCAATATCTATAATGCTGCTGTTATTACAGTGGGATGCTAAGCCGTTGTCTCACAATCACTTCAGAAGTAACTACCACTGTTTGATGCTAACAATCGGTTGACTGGGCTTAGGTAGCTCGCCAGTTTTTTGTATAATTGTATAAGACGGGGCCCAAAGGGCTTCAAGTTAAGCTCCTTGTAAAGGCGCCCAACGGAAGTATGAGGAATACCCAGCCGGAGGGAAGCCCTTCGAGTTTACTTCTGGGGGCTCATGGATACCGCAGCGCTTAATGCAGTTTTCTGGTCCCCACTTGTGGCAGACTTTGGACGGCCCGGCCTCAGCCGTTCCGCTACACTGCCAGTGTCCTCGAATCGGGAAATAATACCAGCCATCGTCTTGCGAGTAGGAGGCATTGAGTCGAAATGATTTTTCCACTGGCGTGAGACTTCGGCATAATTTCCGTATTTATAGTAAAGTTTTACAACAGAGATCGTCGTGGGGAATCCATGGTATAAACAGTATATATTTATAATAACCTGAAATATTAAAAACAGCGATAAACAACCATTGCGAAATATTACGCCAGAAGATATTGATTGACAAAGTGTGGGTAGTTACTTCTCAAACACCCTGTAGAGCATGTTATTAATAAATTCAGGTACTATGTTATTTTGATTGTAATTGCAGTGTCCATACGGGTTTTGAAGGTTTAAAGGTGGTAATACTAAAAAATAGAGATAGTTGTAGTACCCTGCTTCATGAAGCAATGTAAGATTTTCATGGTCGCTGTTACGCGCTACAACCTAATACTCACTGCTAACAGTACTTATAATCCAAAAGAGCAATGAATATAGGCAATCCTAAGGTTGTACCTAACATTCAAACTGCTGCTATTCGTATATTCCGCCATACTATTGTGACGTGTTCTGCTTGAAGTCGTAGAAAATCGTACACGCTGTCATAAATTTGCTACAGGATGTTGAGTGCCTAAAAGAAGAAGCTCATTTGAATACGTCGTTCAAACATTTTATTCTATTTGTACAAGAATTCAGTCTAATTGAGTCGAAAGAGTTGGAGCCGCTGAAGCAAATCATTGACCGGCTAACTTCAAAGGAACAATTATTGGCGGACCAAGCTTAGATCTACGTAATGTTGTTGTGTAAAAAATAATTGACGGAGGCAAGACGAGCCACCGAAGGTGGTGAGTCGCAGCCGGAGGCGTACATTTAGCTTTTTATATATCAATATACTAGACGCAAAATTTCTATTTTCTCTGTGATTTTTTTTTGTTTGTCACAGACAGGTCTGCAGGTTGAACGCCTGGGCCGATTTTAGAAATTTTTTTCTTCGTGTTGCATATTCTCTTGCGGAGTGCCCTTTCATTGAGCACTTTTTTCTACGAAAATTGCTTTGTGCTCAAAATTAAGCAAATGTTGCTCAAACTTAGGGATTTTTACCATTTTTTCAGCTTTTTCACCGCATCTCGACAACCGTTCGTGCTATTTCGGCGATTTTTTTACATAAAATGTATTTTCACGTTTTCTAAACAGCTGTATATAGCTGATTGACGTATTTCATCTCTTTCCTTAAAAATTAAGCAAATTCTCTTAAAATTGACTTAGGGAAACCTAAGTTCATCATATCTCGACAACCGTTCGTGCTATCTCGGTCATTTTTTGACATAACATGTACCTTCACGTTTTCTAAAAGACAGTATACGAGTGATCTACTTACCTTTATAAATTCTCTTAAAATTAAGCAAAGTCTCTTAAAAATGAGTGAAAAATTATTAAGTGTGTTATAACTTTTGAATGACTCGGCCTATTTGGACTAAATTTCATTGATGGGTACAACTTGATAGATGTATTGTCATTCTACTGTATTACTTTTAAACTGTTACCAAAAATGTTAGAAATTCCACAAGCTGTATGCACTATTCACGCCGTTGTTAACCACCATGCCTCCGTCACCCACGTTTACGTGTTACTAGTTAGTTGTGAAGCAATGATATTTATTATGTTCATGCAATTATTTTCAGTATTCATTCCTGTAATAATCATTCTTTCAGTGTTATTACACGGACTGCACCAATTGCAATTTTGTTTATAATCGCATAATTCTCGTAACGGTTAATTTATTTTTGTTATTGGTATTAAGTGTGCCTAAGTTGTTATATGCTGTGCTAATTGATGTAACCAAAACGACCTAACATCATTGTTTCAACTAAATTATTTGTTTTTGAGTGTAGGTGCGTGATGGCAGTGCCAAAGATTAAGACGCTTGATTCGAATAATAGATATTGGTCCAGTACATAATAATTTTGGTTGTAGTACCGCTGTCTTCTTAGCATAATTAGTATTGCAATATGCTTCAAAGTTTGTGATTGATTGAAATTTGATATGCTATGATATGAAATGATAATTTTGAAAGCCGGTCAAGGGAAATGATTTTGCATAGTAAAAAGTACACCGATTTTTGATAATTTCGAGAATGGATTTATCATTTATGTGAAGGTATATTTTTGTCACGTTTTGTAATATTTTTCCGGTGTTTCCTATAAAATTTTTTGGGACTGCAGACTCCGAGAACTATGTTTAGCCTTTATGTAATTAGGTTCACTGCCTCGGGTTTTCCAATACGGTGGAAGTTGCAGCAGTAGAATTTTAGACTATTCTGATTCAGCTGACCTCAGTTAAGGACCGCATGTTGTTTTTGACTTCCAAAGAATAGTTTTATTGATAGCTGAAAAATTTGCAATTTTGTGCGTAAGAGCTGGAGAAACGGATTTGATAGAAAATGCGTCACAATCATTCTTGTTCAAAACATAGTACTGCCAGCCTATTATACTGTTGTGCACTAATTGCGCCGTATATAAGTGCTATCGCTAGGTGGAGTGTGGAATCATGAGCGTAGCCAGAAGCTTGTCCACAGAGGGACATTGGATGTCCTGGGGTTCACAGTTTAAAAACAACTCACTCATAACAGTGGACTTGACGTTTCGCTTACATTTCTGGGGGCAAGAATGCTTTACAGGACTGGCGAACAGCCCCCTTGGCCGCGCCCCTGGGTTCGGTATTTATTCTCATTCTCCAAGTTGAGCTGGAAATTCTTTCCTGTTCGATCTGGCAGAAACCGAATTCCGGTACCTTCATCTGTTTCAGATCTGGGCAGGTAGGAGATCTTTGTTACTTTGTAAGCAGTATCTTGGAACATTGAATTGTCATGTTTATTTATTTAATTTAGATGTTATGATGACGAATATCGCAGATAAAACGTTTCATCGCACTATTATGACTGTCCGCTTATTATGAAACTGTTGCTCTCAATACTTCGCATTGACATTTCAAAACTAAATATACGTAATTTTCGTTTTCGTTTTTTTGCAATGCAAGAACTGTGGTAGGTTTAAGAAAACTGCGACTAGAAGTGTGAAAACAAACTAGTTATGTTGACTTAGAGACGGTTAACTTGCATACACCTGCATATTTTGCATGTATTGTTACTGCCATAAGCTCGAAGGATCGGTATGATTTATCTACACAGCCGGAAAATAAAACAGCTTAAAATTATCAAAGACTTTTGCACATTTGCTAACGGAACTAGTGGACACTAGCACTATTGAGGACACAGCAATTCACTATTACAATATTTTTATTCGATTGTATTTTGTTTCAATCTATATGTATATTATGTGCCTTTCGGAATTGTAATAAATTGTTTTAGCTGATATTATGATCACAGAGCAGGCCGTATTTGTACAGAAAATCCTGGTTCCCCGTTTTCGATATCACGACCTACTGGTTGTAATACACGCCCCAAAATTCGCCCCTTTTCGATAATATCTGAATAGCCTGAAACCATTTTCTGAAAATATACAGTTTTAAGGGTGATCATGTTATAATGAAACGTAGAAAATCAAAACAAGATGAACAAACATTAAAACCTCAATAATATAGAGGGATATGACAGACTAAACATACAAAACTTTTTCTGCGCGAAACCATATGATGCTATTGTCACTTTCGTAGCGACATTTTCGTACGATTCGTGTATATCACTGTTAAAACTCGACTGTTTATTACCGTATGTTGACGGTTATTTTACATGAACTCGAATGGTTTATTTTTAGACGGTTGCAAAATTTGTGCACCAGATGGGAAAGAGTAAACATAATCATCCGGATTATGCTATCGTAGCTATATTTGAGATTATATCGTTATTCCACAGTTATAGCAGACGACAAGATCGTTGATGGTATTGGTAAATAGTCCCATCTTTCAATATTAATATCTGAAAGCTCATATTGCATTAAGTTGACAAACTACCCTTGTCAGAAGAGACAACTGAAGGGAATTTTTGAAATATATGCTAAGCACCTTGGTCGGCAGCTTCTCAACAACCGAGAAAATTTTTGTTTATTTTATTTAAAAACAAAACAACAAAGGGATACTCTAATTCTGAGTTGTAGCTATTCTCGACTATCGTTGGCTAGTACATTAACTTATAGAAAACTACGCAAAACCCATTGCGCTATTTTGCCGCAAATGTATGGTCACCCAGTTGTGTCTTTCTACTTTCGGCTATGCCCAAGCTGAAGTTCATCATGCCGGCAGTCCAAATGAATTTGTGCTTGTTTATGTACTATATTTGGGTTTGCTTGTTTTTCTTTTTTTCTCCTTTTTTCAATTATCAATGTCCAGAATTTTTACGGCAGTTGGGAATTCACCGACCTAGACGTTTAGTATATAATAAAAGCCCTTGTATTATCGACGCAAGACAATTCAATAAACGAGGAAATCGGCCTGGACCGCTGGTGTCGCGCTATTGCTTTGGATGATACAATAAGGAAAAGTACAGCTAGGGTACTATAGCTTTATCTCAAAGCAGCATTTTTAAAGAGGTATTCTTAGATTAATACAAAATTTGCGTAGCTGTGTACTAGTATTTGCTGCTCTTAAGGTGACATGGGCCAGGTGCTACGGTAGCCTGTAAATGCTAGATTATGAATTTCGACGCGGCGTAAAATCTTTATATCATCCCTTGGTGGGCCCATTGCTGCAAGCCATATTCCTGTCGTCCCTCCACCCCCGCGTTGATGTGGAGCCGAAAATTTGTTAGTACGGATATGAAGGAATTGGAGTAAATTTTAAAAAAAACACTAGGAACATTAGCAAAATTAAGGAAAAATGTAGACATTTTACGTACTCTGTTTGAGCTGATGGAATTTGTACACCAATGGTATTATGGGCTTATATTATCGGAATTATAAATATCAATTACGGACGCTAAATTTTAATATGAAATGAAACAATTAGAGATCATAAGTTGATATCCAACAGATTATTATGGGCGAATGTAATGCAACTATTGTTACGTTCACTCTTAAGCTACCATACATGCTCATATGGGGAGAGCGAGATTATCCCCTTAGGCTTGCACTCCCTTCTCGCCGGCCCTTTAAATCGTGGGAGGTAGTATAATTCCATAAGGCTGCACACTCAGATCTCCCGCACTCTGGGAAAATTTTGGCAACATTGCGTGAAAATGACCAAAAATTTGTGGGAAAATTGGAAAAGTTTAAGAAAAAAATTTGAGACCCAAAATATTTCAAAAATCCCCCTTAAAGTTCCCGCCCCGTCGACCGGCTGATTACCCTAGGGACAACCTTCCCACCTTCTCCCGAAATTTGGTACCTAGCAAATGTATGACATCTTACTGTTGTACCGTTGTTGGAAACTAGTATGAGTGCTTAATCTAAATTGAATGTTCGATTATATCTAAATTGAAAATTGTTCAAACGAGATGAAGATTCTGAAGCGCTCGGAAATGCGCTATGTCTTTTTTCTGCGCTTCTTGCTACGTTGTTTCTTGTATTAACAGGTATTGACTGCGGCTTGTGGTCAGGTCTTGGCTGCGGTTTGTGGACCGCGGCAGGCTCGAGAGGCGGAAGGATCCCTGGAGGTGACGGCGCTGCACCGTCGGACTGCTGAAGTTGACCAACACGGGCTACTTTAATATCGGACGGTATATTGAGACGTGTGCCTTTTGATATAAGCTTTGTCCGGAATGCCAAATTATTGTAATGCTGAAATATAAGTAAACAGTAAACAATACATTGTAAACCGGCACACGTGCTCGGCAAGACGAATTCTTTACTAGTGATAAAAGTACCGATCCCACGATAGAGTCCACTACAATGGGAACGAGCGTCTTTCCGGTTTTGGTTGCCCTTTACCAACCCCGGAGGAAATCAGTCGATGATCCGAAGGCCGAGCAGCTTTTCGACTCCTACCTTACCTAGGTTTAGTGAAAGAAAGAGGTGGTCATTTTCAGGGGGCGGCAAGTTCCTAGTAGACTGTGATAAGTACATCTCATTCTTTTCCGCGGTTTACCCTGTTGTTTGGCTTGGCTCCTACATTGGCCCACATGTCAGTGGTATGGAGGCCCCCGAGGTAGGGTCAAACCTTGCCTGCTCGCAGGTAGTAAGGCTGATCCGCGTTTTCCTCATTGTCTTGGACTCTGAGATCTGAGTTTTCTGACACTTAGGGGAGATTCATTGCCTGTCCGTGTGCTTTTAATAAATCTAGGTAAGTTTTAAATTTCGAGTTTCTAAGCGCCTGCGTGGATACACTAAAAACTAACCTTGGAGAGGTCAACAAACATTCTAATTAAGTGAGGATCCTTATAAGATCCTGAATATCTTCAAGGAGAACATTTCATGCTTGAACTTGTGTCGGTGGGGCGCACCATACCCATGAAACTAATAGTTTGTTTCTATTCGGAAGTTTTTTACTCACGAGACACGATCTCCAACGCTAGTCGGATTAATATATTAAATTGTCATTGTCAAAAATACATTGCTCGATCGACTCCAACACCTGTAGGATCGATACTTCTGCTGGGCTTGCCGCATGGTGGCGATGATACTCAGAATAGAAAAGCGTTATTCCCTCGGACACGAACGCCTGTCTCAAGGATAATCTAAATGCACTAGACGGCTACGCTGCGCTTTCCGGTGTCAAAGCCGTAGGATTATATAAAATACTTAATTTATTTAGCCGTTTATTGGTTGTGGCTCGTATTTCTAACTCCATGGTTCCTTTGATCCATGATTGCTAAGACATTGTGATGTGCAACGCATAGATGTGCTGTGGGTAGTTTACCATGCACGCTCGGTTTTGTTTCATTATGTCGACCGGCGTAACTGTGAAGGTGTGCCGGTAACGTCTGCAACTATGTTAGTGCGAGAAGGGATGACCAAATGCAGCCGAATTTCGATTACGTACCACCAACTTCAGCGTGAAGCTTAGAAAGCGGACGTCCGGACACGCCAACATGTTTATTCCGGTTGGTGCTAATGCAGCCACTGCCGTCGCTATATTTTTGGTTGCCGTGAGATTAGTTTGTAGGGCATGCAAATTTGTGATTCAGGAGGACTCATGATTTGGGTAATTCTTTTTCCAATCTAACTCCGCTTCTTTATGGTTTAAGTAGCTCCTTCTCTCCTGATCGCTTAGTAATACCAAAAGCACACCACTTAATAAAACTGAATGCAACTCATGGCTTCCACATTGTCGGAACCATTCACGAGTGTCAAATCCCGAATTGCGAGATCAAGACGTGTTTCTCTGACAGCATTTTTTCTTAGTGAGCCTTAAATGCATTGGCATGCTTCAGTGGCCAGAAAATGTTGACCAAATAGATGTTTCATTGACCCCTAAAATTTTTTTTAGGTTGAGGTAGCTATTATGCATTCGCTTCACTACAGTGTACAGCATTTTCAAGCGAGCCCGTGATCTGGATAAAGTTTTATAACAAATGGTGTTCCAAAACTGAATAGTTTTATTCTCTTAATTCGTTGGTGCAAGCGCGGTGTTTGATCGAATGGCGGTGCCGTTTCAATGAAATAATCTTCAAACGGGTTACCTTCATCAAGTCAGGTGATTTTTACCGCTTTTTAGGCATGAACCAATTGCGCACTGCCGATCAACGCGTGACCTTACTCCTAATGTCTCCCATTTTTATCTTCAAAATCATGGTCTTTGAGACTTATTCAAGAAGTAAAGTGGAGAGAAATATTTGAGGGCTAATGATGCGTCTTCCTGCTTCCAGGGTAACGTTGCCTGCCCATCGAACTCAATTTCATTTTCAAACGCTGACCAGGCCCCTACCGTCGCTGCACGGCGCGACAGCACAACTTTAGGATATTGCGTGTAGATCCTCACATCATTACCAAAAGCTCACAAGCGTTTGAACTCGAATATGTGTGGTGGCCTCAACAACTCTTCTTTATTTGTATTTAATTTCCATCTGATTCGAGTCGTAACTGACTCTATCCTAAAATTTCTCTCAACGCAAACTTTGGACCGATTGTTACGAATACACAAAATCGGCCATGTTCATCCTACGCAATTTTTGAAGCACCCTAAACTCCGTCACACTGTTCAGAATTTTTTTTGTTTACTAGAGATTCTAGGCAATTCAGCCACTTGCAGAAACCTGATGTCACTTGCGTAACAAAGTTCGACTTGAGATCGGACCCTCGCTCGTTATCTTTCTGCTTCAGTTTGTTTTAAAAATTTCACTTTTGCTGAAGCTTATCCGGGAGCTGGTTGGGAAAACGAGATTAGTTGGGCCGTGGTGCGTCACTTTGTGTTCAGGGTGGCAAAGCCTGCCCGTCTAAACTTAGTTAATTTCAAAATATTGGTGAGACTCCCTACCATCGTCGCACGGAGTAAAAGCACACGTCAAGGATTTTAAAAACCTAGTCTTCAACTGCTAGTAAAATTTCACGAGGGCATCATATCGAATTTTCACCGAGGCTGCAGCGGTAATTATTCTTTGTGTATTAGAATTCTTCTATGTGACCTAAGTCGCAACTGGCTCCAGGCTATGATTTTTCCTTGGCACGAAAGTTTCAACGCATGATACCAACAACCATTTAATCCCCGCCACTGCACAAGCTCAGATAGGTGATATAAATATTTAGATTCTACCCGACGGGTGTATATATATCACATACTTCATGAATAATACCCGCCGGGCAGGGAAACCATCGAGCTCAGGAGACCGAAATCGTTTAAGAAAATCCAGGTAGCACAATCAAATTTAGCGATTCTGGGCACACGCACTTACGGCAGCACGGACCATCTACTCCACGCTCCAGCGTCCACAAGGGCCGCTATTATATTTCCAATAATTACGTTCAATGCTACATGGATATTTCAATTCAAGATAGCTTGGCGGGGCTTTCATGCATGCTGCACGAGGAAGGACCCATCTAGGTAAATCATAAAACTAAAACTTGAAGATACGGCGTCAACCGCAGGAAAAACCGAACACACCAAACTAGTCAAACTCTGTGTCTGACTGGCTCCGATGCTGCATTGGAGTATTGGTGTTTATACCCTGTGTCTACCCTCGTGAGCTTTTGGTACCTGTCTGTTCCCGACTGTAATAAGTTAAACTTTATAAATTATAAAACTTTAAAATCAATAAATATGTATGCTTGGATATGTGCAAAATATATGAGCGCCCGCACGTAACGCAAAACCAAAAGACAAAAAACAATATACTAGCTGCTGGTCTTTGTAAAAATAACAATAATCTACTATCCGCTGGTCGGCAACAAAGTAAAGGTCAAAATTGATGCCCCTTCGCGAGGCATATTTTGGGTGGAACCAAAGACGCGAAAAACAACCTAAACCTTGCGCTGGTCGGCGCAGGGTTTTCGCAAAAAAACAAGGAAAACAGTACTTTCATGTGCCTAAAATAGATTAGAAAAGTTTGTATATTTTCTTTCTTGGGAGACTGAAAAAGAGTACGTGGCCGGTGGTGGGATCAGCTCTTAGCTCTTGCGACCACCTAGTAGTGAAAATAGAATTTCCACGATTAGTCTGATACTTAGCCTGGTAGAGGCCGTTTTAAATGAAAATGTAGCGATTTTGGAAGTCTCGAGTTAGTTATTTGGACCCTGAACGGGCCCGCAGAAGTCGATGGCTTTGGTTTTCAACTTCATAGATAGTAGAGAGCACAAAGGTGATATAGAGCCCCAAATATTGAAGGATTTTAAATAGTTTGGTTGTCCTTTGGGGGTTTGAAAAGGAACCGTTTATGCGCCTAAATATGGCTTCTGAGTACTTACCCATGAAAGTTGGGCGGCCCCGAAGTTACGACTTGTGACTTCGAGAGTCTATTTGTAATAGCCTGATAAATTAAATTGTTCTCAGTTGTTGTTCAAACTCAATACTTTAGAAGTTATCATGGTCTGTTCTTATTTCTTAGTTCGCCTAAATTTTTCTGACTGCACAACTGATTTTAACGTGAAACTGGCAATCACTGTACCCTCTGACTACAATGATGCAAGCAATGATAATAAAACAAAAACGGATATGCACCAGGACCGGTATCCCGAGGCCAAAATCACGACAAAATACTCAAACCATGATTGATATGAAAATTTTGGCCGGCGCCTTTGCATCACTCCGGGTGCGCATATCACAAACGAATATTATAGGCATTTATATAACAATAAAACACGTCCCATACAATTGGCCAACTGATAACGATTGTCCTAGGCTGGTACTACACCCAAGACGCGTAGATTCGATTTTTCTGATTCTAAATGTTTTATTCGCAACTTTTCTTCTTTACTATTTCGTACGGATTTCCATTTTTCGGATTTTGCCGTTCTCAAAAATTTCGCTACTACCTACTAGTTTCCTGTTTCCGCAAACATTTACAGTTTGCTGCTATTTTTCAGTTTAGCGCTTCCTATCGCGTTGTTGTTTTTCTGGGTTCTGTTTTCAGTTTTCATGTTTCCCGTTTTCCAAAATTTCAAATCACGTAAACATTTTAAATTTCCCATTTCAAAAGTTCCCCATTTTGCAACATCTTCACATTTCCCAAGTTTCCCGTTTCCAGGATTTACACTTTTACAATTATTTGTTTCCCAAGTTTCCTATTTCCTAAATTTTCCCGACTACACAATTTTCAGTCGTCTAGTCTTTCCTATTCCCACTTGTTAAAGTTTTTAAATATCTCAATTTCGTGTTGTTTTCTCGGTATGCACATCCCTCCATTTATTGAGAAATTCAGGTTTGCTAAAATTTTCGGGTTTTCCATTTCCAAAGGTACTCCCATGTCTTTCTAACATTTTTTAGAATATCCAAATAGCATAATTTTTTGTTTTCTATTAATATTTTGTTTAGGCTCACTTGCCAAAATTTTAAACCCAACGGGAAACATTTTCCGGTTTCCTATTTATATATCTCAAGTTTTCTATTTTCTACATTTTGTAGTTTCATAATTTCCCATCCCCAATATTTTTATTCCCCTAGCACTTGGTTTCTGAAGGTATTTTCATTTCCAATTTTCTAAGTTTTATATTTCTTGGGATTTTCACGTCCTTGAGTTTCAAATTTTCAATATTTTCAAATTACAGTTTCCAGCTTACAAGCATATTCTCGTTTCTCACAATTCCTGTTTCTTAGTATTTTATAGTTTCTTACTTCGCACAACTTTTTTCGTTTCCCAAAATTTTGCGGTTCAAATGCCCCATTTCCAAATATTTTCCGGTTCCTCAAGTGAGCGGTTCCCCAGAATTTTCCTGTTAATTATCTTTGAAATTTAAAGGAACAGTTCTTTGAATTTTAAAAATATATATGTCAAAAGCAAAGAAACTTCTCTTAAATTTTACAGAAACTATTTTGAGTGTACAATTATTTTCATAAGCATCAATAATATACACGTATTACCAAGAGTCGATAAAATGACTGATAATATTCATGGCTGCAATTATCGTGTGAGTCCACTGGATATGAATGAGAACATTATCTTCTAACGTTTAGCAAATAACAGTGTAAGAATGGTATTTTACGTTGGCTTTTAAGTAAACTGAGTTGAATTTATTCAAACAATATTGGTTTATACTTCCACACAGAAGGCCCAGCACCACAAATATCTATTTACTCTTTGTTTCCCAGGGTAATGCAAAATGCCGGCATGTTTTATG
This sequence comes from Trileptium ribeirensis, assembly GCA_030248225.1. Lineage (NCBI taxonomy): Eukaryota > Metazoa > Nematoda > Enoplea > Enoplida > Thoracostomopsidae > Trileptium > Trileptium ribeirensis. The sequence continues at coordinate 33,125 of JASANE010013613.1, read as the reverse complement.
TTTGCTAACCTGTATATGCGCAGCAAAAACGTTGAGACAATAACCTGCCTCATTCTTTGACTCAATAGAATTGAACTATACCTTGGCTCAGTCTGAGTCGATACTATGGCTCAAAAATGCGGCCGTAAAAACGATCCAAAATTAGGCTACAGATTTGAGCTAAAACGTTCAGCAAACGTTCAGCGGATTAATTTGTTGTCAGTGTCAGTTGTCGGTGTCAGTTGGTAACTACTGAAGACATTTGGTTTTAGAACATAGTTTGGTAGTTTATTGCCATATATATGTGACAAGTTTCATGTAAAAAGTTCACTGATTTGGTCAGATTTCTTTGCATACCTCACCTAGTACATTCCAAATTTTTCGTGGCTTACGGAAAATATATGAAACGAAAAAGTTCGAGAATAAACTTTAGGAACATCGCAGTTTGAGCTAACATTCTGGGTCAGAATTTCATTCAATTTTTGGGTCAAATTTCTCAAATTGAGCCTCGTTCAGGAGGTTCGAAAAATTATAAAAAATTTGGCTTATTCTGAGAGAAATTACGCTCAATAATTGTACAGTGATATATATATATTTATTTTATTACAAATACAAAAGGCGGTTAATAATGCCCTTACTTTTACTGATGCATCCTCGGAATAGGCCACAACAATAAAGAATAGGATCACAAAAGTGGTTGATGAGCCAATATCATGCATGACTGTATTTATACAAAGTACAAACATTAACCCTGAAATAATCTGTATATTTTGATGCTGAGATGATATCGCGGAGTTTAGTGACATGAGCTTATGAGGCTACAATACTGATAATGTCCTTACTTTTACTGATGCATCCTCGGAATAGGCCACAACAATAAAGAATAGGATCACAAAAGTGGTTGATGAGCCAATATCATGCATGACTGTATTTATACAAAGTACAAACATTACCCTGAAATAATCTGTATATTTTGATGCTGCGATGATATCGCGGAGTTTAGTGACATGAGTATATGAGGCTACGATACTGATAAATGCCCTTACTTTTACTGATGCATCCTCGGAATAGGCCACAACAATAAAGAATAGGATGACAGAAGTGGTTGATGAGCCAATATCATGCATGAATCTGTATATTTTGATGCTGCGATGATATCGCGGAGTTTAGTGACATGAGTATATGAGGCTACGATACTGATAATACCTTTACTTTTACTGATGTATCCTCGGAATAGGCCACAACAATAAATAATAGGATCACAAAAGTGTTTGATGAGCCAATATCATGCAAGACTGTATTTATACAAAGTACAAACATTAACCCTGAAATAATCTGTATATTTTGATGCTGAGATGATATCGCGGAGTTTAGTGACACGAGTGCTACGATACTATGAGCCTACGATACTAATAATGCCCTTACTTTTACTGATGCATCCTTGGAATAGGCCACAACAATAAAGAATATGTTCACAAAAGTGGTTGATGAGCCAATATCATGCATGAATCTGTATATTTTGATGCTGCGATGATATCGCGGAGTTTAGTGACATGAGTATATGAGGCTACGATACTGATAATACCTTTACTTTTACTGATGTATCCTCGGAATAGGCCAATATCATGCAAAACTGTATTTATACAAAGTACAAACATTAACCCTGAAATAATCTGTATATTCTCAGTGTACCTACTTTCATCAAGCTGAGTGGTTATGGCAGTGCTTAAGGGTTAACAAGGAGTCCGACACTTCGCGGTCAATCCCTGTCTATGCCCGAAATGTGTTTTATCTTTATCTAGCCCCCTCCTGACGTGTTCTATCTTAGATTGTCCGCACAGATGTGATTTATCATAGCTTGCCTCCTCGTGCTCAAATTCGTTCTCGGGTGCCGGCACAAGTAATTTCATTTATCAAAACAAACCATATACCTTATAGTCTACAGCACATCCACGATAAACTGAGCTCGAAAGTTTACCGTTTTGCAGCCGCTCGCTGGAATTATGCAATGGTGGCGATCCTCTATGCATTTTTATAGTGACTTGAAACGCCAAACGTTTTCATAGCCAACACTGAACGTTCTCATATCGAACAAAAAATTGTTTAGGTTTGACTATTCTAAGGAATGAAATAGAGCTTCTTTATCCGTTAAAAAGTCCTAAAAGTAGATATATTAAATAACACTTGCAATATTAATAGCAAGATGGTTGATTATTTACTATGGTGTAACGAAGATATCGTATATTTAGGGCAAAACTCAACAGTTAAATTTGTTCCATATTATGGTACAGTGCAACAGTACGAGGCACGGTTAACAAAAGATCAAGCCAATAGAGCACAGGCAACTGCGCTATTGTATTAGAGGGCGGCAGTACTTTAGGCTTGAATTCATACTCGCTGGCATGGACGCAGCACGCGTGGGGCGAGGGCAACCCCTCACTTCTCGAGAAAAACGGCGGCCGCAAGGCGCCCCTGTCGCAAAGAATACTCGCGAATGTTCCTAGTCGACAGCGCGTTTTTCGTCAGCTATGCTACAGCATTACAGTGAACTTTAATCAATGCTATAAGATTACACATTGAGCGATTGCATCATATCGTTATCATGATTCATATTCATCAATCGTTGACTTGAGATGTTTAGTTTGACTGGATAAGCTTAGCTATAAATGGTGAAACCTGTTGAGTTTATGCAAACGAAGACGGATTTCGGGTTTCCTGGGGCTTGTTGTATTTAGATTATTTTTCGTTTTCGAGATATAAACCTTTTATGAGTGACAATTAGGACTGCGGTAGAAGTATTACTATCGTCAACTTCAGCGTTCATATGCTGCAAATTAGTATTTGTATCGAAAGTTTGGATGGTCGTGTATTATCAAGAACATTCGATCGCTGCATATTCGTAAACGTCGTTGCCACATTCCACTTTACTTAGTGTCTCCAGACATTCGTCGGTGATATTCATACCGTCGTCGCAGCCCTTCCGTTCCGAGCTGCCCGAAACAACGAAGCTCAGTGTCTACACCTGCCCGTACAAAGGCCACCATCATGGACATCATTAACGTGTAGCAATCGTAGCTGTACTTCTTATCATCGTGACGTTTCAACTCGCAACCTAATCGCACTCATGGGTCATTAACGAGTCATCACGACCAACGAATCGATCTGGACACGTCGTTGCCGTTCGGTGAACTTTCTTCATTATTCGAACTTTTTACTACACCCCCACCCCTCCCCACTTTTGAGTAGCGTGGTGTGCCTCTGCTCGCTGACACAAGGATTCATCTGTTTTGACCACCCAATTTTCAAATTGAGTTACTGTAAGAGTATCAGAACACTACACCCCAAGCATTATTTAATTGCTTCCAGCTGCCGTGTTGGTAGTTGGGATAAATGCATTTTAGTGAATTTGAAAGCGCGAATACCGATCACTGACAATACATTATTTTAACTAATCAGGCATAAGAAACATAAGTTGAAAGCTTTTGAGCTCGTAATTTAACAATAAAATTTGTAACATCTTGATTTGTCGCAATTTTTCGGTACAAATCACAGTCAAACTTTGCCGAAATTTGATGATTTTAGCTCAAATTTTGAGCGAAAAGTTTGAAATTGTGAACCCACATTAACTGTACTGTTTTTCGGTTGTGGGTACAGGCTGTTCACGATAATTCTGAGAATATATTGAAAGTACAGACTAGTGTAACACAGCTTTAATTTAGGTTACGTGTTTTTACTATACGTGCAATATTGTATATTACAAAAACATGCTTTATTTGATCGAATATATTCTGCGGTATCAATATTACAATGTCCCCTACGTTTGGAACCTACGTATGCGACACAGTGTCAGGCACACTGTCGACAACATGGTGTCTCAGACACCTCACGTTTTTGATAAATCTTTTCAAACGTAGGGGTATTGCCACTTCTGGACAGTGTCAGGCACATCGTGTCTTCTTTCAGTTGTATCGACAGCGTTCGGCATTATTTGATCAACATTCATATGGCCTTCATACAAATAGTTTAGAAAAGAACTATACAACACAGTTGATTAATAAACCGCATTTGCTACAGAGGGTGGCCGTTATAGTTAATTCGCGCTGTGTACGAAAAAATGTAGTAGCTAGGGGTGTCGTACACCCTCAGCAACTACAGTGTGGGTGTCACCCTGACTGTCTATGTGGCAGGGTCGCGACTACAGGGGACAAAAGTTCCAAACAGCGCAGACATTATAACGTGAACGCCATCCTATGTGATGGTTGTGATTAATACGACTTTTATACGTGTTGGTCTTGGCCATTTCCGCTGTTTCTTTAAGCGTAAGTGAGAAGCAGGTGCATATATGTCAATCAAATCAGGCCCATATAGTAGGGCAATGAAGGCTCTTTAAAACTATGTGCAATAATTTTTGCACAAAGGTCCCAAGGGGGTTACCTATGCTATAAGATTGCACAAAATGAGTTTTAAAGTGGGTTCAAAAGGTACGAAATGCATGAAAACCAATGAATGGATCATCTTGGGCTTATTTTGATCGCGGTGGTCTACCATTATTGTAGAATACATTCATAATTCAAAAATTTGGCATCGATAAGCCCCTAGTATAAATGCTTTGATATGAAATCAGGATGAAAGGCATCTATATTTGGTGAATCCGAATGCTGTTCAGAACTTTCATTGTTCGCTTTGAATGTTTTCTGTTTGTTTCACTTGTGTCAAGGCGTATTTTGCTTGAAGCAAATACATATACCTAGTTATCGAAAGCACAGTGTATATATCGACTATTTTTTCGGCGTTTTGTCGCATACAGTCCTGCATTGAGCGAGCATACGGGATTTAGCAAGTCATAGGTAAACGTTTAGAGTACCATGTAGGTTAAAGAACCAGTCCAATACTGAATCCAATGCTCTATCTAGAGGAAGTTTTCTACTCGGCTCTCGAATTAGAAGCGCTTTTGAGCGTTGAGCACACACTAGCACGTTCTCGAGGTGCCTTCGTATTCCTGAACACGCTATGGAAATCATTACACTTGAGAAACAATATAAACATGGAGATACGCGATGCTGCGATACCCCGTACTACTATAGTGATGACAGAGGCACGCATATTCAATGCTCTGTGGTAGTGTGTCGAGTTAACGTCCTCGGGAACTTTTATCGCCTTTGGTTTTTCAGAATGTCGAAATTTAACTATATTCGATTCGAGGTCCCGCGAACCTCAAGTGATCATATGGTTAAAGTAAAAATTCGTCCATTTCGAATCATTGGTCATGTTCTTTAAATGGTCCCTGAGATAAATGCCAGGATTTTGTGCATTTCACGGACGCCCAAAGATTAGAAACCGCCAAGGACCACACAATCGTCAAGGAACATAAAAGTTCACAAACCGAAATCCCAGGACCACGGTTCAGTCTATTATCATATCGAAGATAGAAAACCAAACCCGCTTGACAAAATTCATTAGGAAACTACGGACCGACAAATATGGAGCCACATGGCAGTTATTGAGGCGAAGATGAGAGGTCAAGTTAATCAAATTAATCAAAACTATTCTGGTATATATCTATATGGTTCATGGCTCGAACAGCGACCATTACACCTATCTTTTTCAGAACAGGTATAATGGCGCAGTATCCAACTGTCAAAGCAAAAAGCTCATATTATGAAATTACATGTTTTTTAAAAAAAATTTGAAACTTCACCGAAACAATTACGTAAAAATTACACCGCTAGTAATTTATCAGACGTACAAATGACAATTTTTACAGAACTTGTTTGTGCATCAATCTTAATAAAACGTCATTTCCTTTACAAGCGTGCTGTTATTTATTTACAACAAAATTCAAATTGTACATAGATATAGTGAATTAGTGCATTGTTATCGACAATATAACACCTGAAGGAATGAAATTTTTACGCTAAAAATTACATAAAAATACTTGGCTTATTAGAAATAAAAATTCGAAAAAATTGCATGATATTCAAAGAATCAATACTATCTAAATTTAGATGTTTTTGGCAGTTCTGCATTTCACATTATATATCTATGATATGTATTAATTCTTAAAATTTTATGAGCTGTGCATGGATTCTTTTAAATCCATGTACACTCACTCGGTGGATTTCGTTTCGAACCTTAGGTTTAGAGAAGCTGATACACCATCCTCAATTTGAATTAATTGGAGTTTTGAAAAGTATGTTGACGTATCAGAACAAAGCAAAGAGCTGCCAATAACTCGCGCGATACCAGATTGAAATGTGTGTATACTAGAGTCATGTCTACGTATACACATATTAAATGCAAAGAGTGAAAACTACAGTTTTTTCGAGTCTTCGTTTCCGCATACAAATAACGCCAAGCCAAAAATAAACTTTTATAGAATATGACGCTTCACTGTTTTATACGCTTTGGAACCAGTTCATAAAATAACTTGAAGTCGACGATCCAATATAACCGATATCTTTAAAATCGTCAAACATATATGTTTGATCGGGTTTCTAGAGACATCCCGCTAAATATTGTTTTCTTTGTTCCTCACGCATATGCAACATGTATAATATATTTTGTCATCCAGGGGTAATGTTTTTGGTTAAGTTATTGGTTCCCCATTTATTTCCATCTCAATGGATGAAAACAGCGTATACCCAAACATATTGTATGGTGCAATTTTAATAGCTGCATCTTTAATCTCTTTACCATCACCCTTCATTATTTGAAATTCAACATAAACAAATATTTCAGATAAATCAAATCAAAAGCGATTTCATCAATTTTAAAACGAAATGAATCATCAGTATTGCTACTCGGTAACGTTGTTTCACAAGCGACTTCAACCAACTGTGATGACATGATTGATTCTTGAGCAGGGTACTTATCACCCCGCCAATTAAGTTTTTCGACGCCGCATACGTTTGACATTTTTCTTTTCTTTGCTGGTTTACAATGCTTTTAAGACTTTTCTTTTTGACAATTGGAATAGCTTTTACAAGCTTTCTCGAATTAAAACATAGAGGTAACATTTTTGAAAATGATGTTTGCTAAATGTATTCATCCTTTTTAAGAACTAAGCCATAATCTTAATATCATCTTTGCACTTGGAAAGAACTCAACACTTTGATATTCTGAACCAAGCACTTCAAATCGAAATACCTTTAACATGAAGCTGTTTAATTCTAGGTTCACTGTCTTTTTCACACTAGGTGAAATAATGTGTAGTAGTGATTTGTATCTTCCATTTACTAATCGTTCTTTCACAAAGAAACTCATTATAAACGTGGGGTTATTACGCATGATCTCAACACATTTGTTGCCAACATGTTTACAGTTTTTCAGGTGTAAAGCGTTGAATCCAAATATTTGTTGTATTTCCGGAAATATCTTAATTTCTGCCTTACCTAAGATATATACACTGACACGCTCACAGACGGGGTCAACAGTAAACTCAATGTCTTGACTAAATGTGTTTAGCTAAGATAACAAACTGTTGATATTATAGTAGCCTTTATCACTGGCAATAGCTGCATAATAGTAAACCGTTTCCAAGATTTATTTGTGAAATATTCAACAATACCACCCTCAATATTTATGTATTTGGTGGGAAGTTGGACATCCAGTACTTTAACTCTTGCAGCGCAAAATGCTGTCGGAAGCTCAACAACCGGTTCGCTCAGATTACAAACAACGACAACTTCCGTGATTGTTGATTACATTTTATTAAAGTCTTTTAAGGATATTATATACAGTATTACAAGACAAATAGAGATCATTTATGCACTTACAACCAGTTATAACTACATTCCCACTCCCATAAATCAAACACACACCCTTCTCAATCTTAAGTTTCGTACTATTATGCAGCTCAGTTTCATACATTACTGTGTATTTGTATCTCAAACTTTCATAGACGAAAGGTAAATTAAAGTTAAATCCACATTTCAACATTCCAACAACATTTTGAAGTTGTACGTCAAATTTTCGTATGCATGAATATCCCAAATCGCTTAATTTTTCGTAAACTATATATAAAATTAACCCTCTCATGCCCCGTAAGGTCCAAATGGACCAAACGCACATTGCGACTCGTTGTGTTTACTGAGTTTGTGGTATATCGTACGTTGAAACGTGCGTTGTTATTCGCTCGCATTATGAGGTTCCTTGAGGAACCGAGCAACAGCTCTCAGATAGCTCAGTGGTTTGTGTACACAAGTTTCAATCGTACGTTTCGGGTTCGATCCCTGGCGCAAGCTTGAGTTTGTCAAACATTGCACGATACTCAAATTAATTCGGTCATGAAAGGGTCAATTAAAAATTTACCAATCGCATAACTAACCCTCTCATGCCCGTAAGGTCCAGATGGACCAAACGCACATTGCGACTCGTTGTGTTTACTGAGTTTGTCGTATATCGTACGTCTGAACATGCGTTATTATTCGCTCGCATTGTGAGGTTCCTTAAGGAACCGAGCAACAGCTCTCAGATAGCTCAATGGTTTGTGTACACAAGTTTCAACCGTACGTTTCGGGTTCGATCCCTGGCGCGCGCTTCAGTTTGTCAAACATTGCACGATACTCAAATTAATTCGGGCATGAAAGGGTTAATTTTGCTTCATCTTCTGATTTCACCCCCACAAGTGCTAGCTTTCCATTGGAAAACAGTAAAATCGTTCCCCTCGGTTTGAATTTCCATATTCCACCACAAAATCGTAAAATATCAAAGTCAAAATTATCAAGTACACGAGATAAATATAACAAATCAACGCTGCATCCAATGTATGATGTTATTGTCATATTTGTTATCATTTGTTTTCGTCTCGAATTTCCGTCCATAACCCACCCTAGTCCCTTCCATTCGCACATGTCTCGATTTTGTACATCGAACACGCCTTTTCCGATTCCCCAGTAGAAGTCCCATTCCGACGCTTCCGCTATTATCGCATCTTCGGTTCCCATTACTGCAGCTCGTACGTGAGGTAGTTGACGAAATTTTGCTTTCATCCCCACTTTCATCACGTTTACAGAGCGGTCGTTTGCTATCCATTTCGCAATATCGAAATTTGCGACCTATTGTCCAAGTCGCTTGTGTATTGATGGTTTATAAGAGTTCATAATATGATGATATGTGATATCATCGTTGAAGTAACGAGTCTTTTCGCTTTGATACCATTGTTCAACGCAGTTGTAGGTTACTCCATTAACAGTTATTTTAGCAATATTAAAATTACTAAATAAACTCCATCCAGATCGGAACAAAACAAGTGGTTCCCCATCAGTGCTAACGCAATACTTGGTATGACCCATTTTCGGTAATGATGATATCCATGTTTGTGAACCTTTATATATTAGTAAATACCCCGCATGAATATGATTGGTTAGTTTACCCCCACAAAGTTCTCCATTTAGTTTTCTGGTCAGCTACTTTACCTTTTCTACCTCTTCCAAAAGCTGACAAAGGAAGTCCTCTAAGACGTGATTCAAATTTATCAGAGTCAAGAGGCCTTGGAGGTGAAAAGTTGACATCTGAGACAAAATACTTTATTAAATCAAAAATATTGGAATCCACGGTCTTATCCGAATAAATTACATTATTATTATCATTTGTTTAACATTAATTTAGCTTTAGATCGTAAATTTTTAGGAAACATTAGGGATAAATCTGGTTTTCTCTAGTTTCATAAACATTCACTTATTTTCTTATTGGTTCTTTATCTTGTAATCCTCCACTCTTAATTATATCCAACCAGCTAACCGGTACCACTGCCATCTTACGTGCCATAATGTTTATTAAAATAATTAATCAAATGTTTAACCACAGTAGGTTTGAGTAACGTTTTCTTTTTTGAAATTGAAATACGTTTGCTTGCAATACTTTTAAGAACTTTACTCTTAGTTTTAGTATTTTGTATGATATTATGTGCAATTTCTGCAAATGTGTTCAGTAAAGACTGATGTGCAACTTTAATTACAGCAGATATAACTTTAGCTGATGATCCCTCAAGAAACTGTAGTGCTGTTAGATTACGTTCAACCGTTCGAGACATGTTTAATAAATCTAAAATTAAACCTTTTTAAGAATAAACAAACATCTGACTGTCATCAGGAAAAATACATTGTGTCACCCTGAACACACTCTCTGTAGCTGGTTTCAGATCAAGAAATAGATAACCATATGGTTCCTTTGTTGCTTGCTCAAATGCGCTTGAAAGAAAATCTGGTTTTGAAATCCCCATTTGCCTTCCCAGGCATCACTGACTGATCTCTAAAGTTGGGGAACAGAACCATAAACTGTGCGTTCCGAGTTATTGTTCGCATGTATTTACCTTCATGGTATAAATTCTGTGTAACAAAAATTGTGCTTAACTTATTATGACGCATACGGGAAAATACTGCTGCAAGCTTTTTATCATTTGAGGCCTCAATCATTAAATCATCTAGTACGCATAAAACGTGTCGTATATACCATCGTTATATGATGACAAGTTATTCATATCAGCTAAATCGGCCTGAAATAAATCATTTAAACCTTTAACAACAGTACGTCTACGCTGAAATCTTAATCTTCTAGGTTTATGTAAAATATATGTTTCCTGACAACGTAATCAATCTTGTACTTCTTTAAACTTTACGTTATAACCTCGTTGTTTAGCTTCTCTATAAAGTTTATGAGCAGTTGAAAAACCTGCAATGCTTGTAGGGTTGTAGTATATATTATTATATTGTTATTATGTCCATTCTTAAACCCTATCAATAAACACGTTTGTTTTTAAGACTTTCTTAAACATCAATATCAATATGCATAAGCAAATCGTCATCATAACAATCATTACTATTAGACAGATCAAGTAACAATTCAATAAAATCTTCATCGCTAACACCATACACTTTATAATGTCCGTAAGCATAAGAACTGATTCCATCGTTCAATATATATCTCTTATCGTCATATGCAGATAAGCTAGTCTTATTTAGTGTCACTGTATTCAACACACGTTTATCACTACGAATCATATTCATTTTATGTTTCATGTTACTACCACTGAACAAAATGTTGTAATAGTCCCGATGGTGAATGTCTTTCTTCACAACACGCTTCTTTATACCCTTTGCACACTTCTTCTCAACTCCACCACACTTTATACTGTACATCTTCGAGCGCAGTCCAACAAATTCCTCGATGGGTTTACCAGCAGTCTCGTCTTTCATTTTTCAAGCATCTTTTTCTACGTAGTTGAAAAGAGGGGGTGATCAGTGGCGTAGTCGGAGGTATCGAAGAAGGAATTGTTTTCACGCATATCCTCATAAATGTCTTTGGTTTCTACAGAATAACACAATGAGTCAGTATCCGTAAATAGTAGTGTACATTTATCATCATACACTGCTTTCATATAATTGTAATGGAAGTTGTACATGAGGGATGATAGTTCTAAAACTGTGGACCCACACATAAATGTGCTTACACAGTTTAAAAGTTTGCGGTGCATTTTAAGCGCAACCAGGTCTTCGTTGAATATTGAAGACATGGTGTATCGGGGGTTCGCCACCAACTTTCAAATTTCTGTTCGTTGGTTATAAGTTTAATTTCAACATAAGCTCGTACATTCTCCATGGTCTTGCCGAATGCAGCGTTATTAAGCAGCTTATACATGTCTTCCTCAAAGTTTCTATTTGCATTCTTTCGCATTTCGGTATTAAAGCTGATATAGGGTTCCATCCATTGATACTGGTGGAAGGAAACGACACGATGCCATTTTTAAGTTCCATCCCAAGTGCAAGGTACTGCTGAAGGCTTCGGATATACACTTTATAATATTGTTTATCGTTTAAGTTAGGAACCAGTTTTTCAACTGGTGCGGAACTATCTTGTGTGATCGAACTGCTGTATGGGGACAACATTGAATCACTTATCTTTAAACGTTCTGGAGCTAATGGGTAATCATTGTGAAGGTGAGGAAGGTGATATGGATAATTTAAGCACACTTCCAATATGTATCCAACATCACCCTTTGGGTTGATCGAAGACCAATCGATTAAATCGATTTGCGTTTGGGAAAGCCATTTGAAATTATTACAAGGGAGTTTCTGTACCATCGACAAACCATATAAATTGTTAGCATCGAGGTACATTATATAGCTGAAGAGTTCTGTAGCGTTGTATCCGTCAACGTATGGGTTGTTCGCTGTTGTGTAGCGGTGGGAGATTACGGAGACGCCGCCTCGAATTCCATTATCGAAGAATGCGTACATGTCGGAGTCGGAGATCAGATCTAGCTTGACGCCTGTCTTCATAAGACAAGCATCCCACGCGAAGCTGGGAAGTGTGATGTAGTGAGCGGGGTCTAGCCGGAATTGATCTAGACAAAACAAACGGAAGTTTTCAAAGACGTCACGATGTAGTAGGACATCGGTTTTGAGGTATAGATCGTGATATTGACCTAGGTTGTGAACGTTCAATTCCCGCTAAACAGATTGAGCTTGTTTGTAATCTTGGTCGCTTATATCAATTTCGGTGAGACTAGAGTAAAAGTTTTGTTGAGGGGGTAGCGTTGTTTCTGCAAACTGATCAATGGAGTCCATATATTCGTAAGGGTATATACCCTTACGTAGCATTACATTGAGTTTATCACCAAATACATGCTGCATTGCTTGAAATTGCCGGTTTTCTTTAAACTGTCGACCAGAGATGATGGTTGAAACTGGATGGTATCGATAAAACGAATTTTCCTTCCAAGTTCGTCTTCAGAGACATCATCGTTTCCCAATATCAACGCCGTCCACGTCTTCATCCCAGCATTCGTTATCATCCACATTATCTCCCGCTTCATCCATTATGAACGGATTAATAACTTTCTTTCATTTCCGTTTGATGGAAAATGTCATATAATCCTCCATCCCTTTCGCAATACATTCAATCTCCAATCCCTTTTGCTTACATATTACGCCGAGTTCTTGCATGATTAGATGTCCGTCGTATCTTCGAAGATTGTGAAACAGTACAGTCACATCCCGATTAAGTCTATATCCAATATTGCATTGTGTGTGAGCTTTAGCGACCACAAAGGTGACAATGATCGCGCGCTTTATCGTTAGTATCCACAGTTTTATTACATAAATAACATTCTGTTGCAGCCTCAAATTAAGCTTGTTCAATATCAGACAAGTTGAAGGGTTTATGAGGTATTATTTGATATTGTTCAGATAGTTGTATTACATTATTAAGGAAATGTTTAACAATATTGTGTTCTCGATATATATGAGGTTCACCAATTTCGACTTTATCGTTACAACAGCCAAAGCAGTCGATCAGTCCATAACCGCAGGGAGTGTGACGTTAGAAGGGGTTAACGTACAAAGTGGACGTTGACGGTTCACAGGTGTGAACCTTTTCGAGGATACATTCGAAATCAGCATATATAACATAGGGTGATCGCTGCATACGTTGAATGTTTATAAATTGAAGCGTTGAATTGGATGGAGGTGTATCAATACGGCACGGTTGATCGTGTCGACAGCGCTGCCAATGGTCGTCTCGTTTAGCTTTGGTGTAGCACGGAACGGGATATTTATCGCAAAAGTACTTTTTACCTTTATCCCGACGTTGGTTATGCAGCAACGAATCCATATTGCGAACCAAACACTAATGTTTTAATAAAGAAGCATATGAACGTATTATAGATCAAGGGATTTTGATATATACAATGGATAAATCACACCATCTTCCAGTCCATAAACATTAATAGCAATGTTATTTTGCCTCTCGAATCGGGGTATGTCCTTCTGTTTAACAGGGTATTCAATACCGTTCATATTTAGTTCGTTTGCATATTGTTCATAGTTTAATACCCTCTCAACGTGTAGATTGTAACGGAGCGGGTGCAGCGCCGCCAGAACGCTCCATAGAAGACATTTACTATCGCGGTTCTGGATATTGAGCACCGCATGCTTGTTGCGAATCGACGTTAGGAGTTCGACATAGGAAGATGCATACTGTGGTTAGTATTTGATGATGTGCACATCAGCATGTTGGACGTCTTGTAGGACCCATCCAGATCCTAATCATTGGAAATCATCCAATTTCTTCGTCAACTCGTTGAAAAATTCGGCCAGCTCGACATCGATTCGGAAATTGATGTTGAAGTGTGCAGTCATCTGTGTACCGTTATGCTTGCGTAGCATACATTTAACGGGTATCCATAGTTTGATACCACGCTTTAGATGGTAGCTGATTAGCTGTTCCATCATCTGACGCGATTGCGTCAGAAAAATGGATAGATCGTTGATGGGGTTGTTGGGTGTTAAATAACAGCTGATCAGACACCCTTTGAGCGCTTTGATCCATTGTCGTAGGATGATGTTGTCATTTTGATAGACAATGGATGATTGTTGTTGTGAGTTATTAATTATATCTGGCGCCATCTGATGTAATTGATCAAGATGGTCTTCAGCAGAGGGTACAGTGAGCGTTGACATCGGTGGTTGGGGTTCCATCATTGTTGTCGTTGTTGATTGGGTTTTTGTGATAGTTGAAGTTGGTTGTTGAGCTGTTGGTATAAAGTGGGGTTGTAGACAGTTGGATTGATGCGCTTTGCTGTGTTTGTTTTGGTTTCTTGTAAGAGCGTCTTGACGTGAAAATACTTTTCTGCAATGCTCGCACCAATTCAATTGTAAGTTATGAGTTGTAGTAATATGACGTGTTAAATGATCACGTCTAGTAAACGTTTTACTGCATTTATTACATTGAAGTGCCGTTCTTTTTAAGAGATTCTGAAACAGTCTTAAAAAGGATTATAAGCTAAAACTGTTTGGTAAAATCCAGCGAGTAGGTTAAAAAATATTGAGAACGAAAGAAATGGAAAGATAGCAGTAGAATACCCAGCGGTGTTAGCTTTTACAACCATTTAACTAATGGTTGAAAGTTATTAAAGTATAAATTATTAGCTATGTAAATATAACTTATGTGCTATGTAACTTAGCTTTATTTAAGTAGTGAAAATGAAATGAGTATAGCTGGAAACCTATAGTTATGAATTTTTATTATTTTATGACTATTAGTTGAAAAGTTATTAAATTATTACTTAAAAATTATAGCTATGTAACGTATGCAAATTTTTAATAAAATAAATAAATTTCCCGTTATCGAAAACTTATAGTAACAAACTTTGCTAACTTTTCGACTGCTAGGTAAAAAGTTATTAACGAATAACCCGAAGTTTACTAACTTATATATCTAACTTAAATGTTACTAGACCGAGAAAGATATGAATTTAAAAGTTGTACTTAATGAAAACATAAAATACAGAAAATTAAAATTAAGATAAAAGCTAATGGTAATTGTAAGGTCATACAGTGAAGAAATTGTAAATTTTTTAGCAAAAAACATAATGTAAACATCCCCGCTAACCATGAGAATAACATGATATGTTTCCTAACATGGAAAATAAATTTGACCAGATGGGATCATTAGGTGTGTTAGCGCAAGGTACTGGTAAAAATGAAACACTCATTTTACTCGTGTTGTTACGGAACGCAGTTGCTTATTTTCGTTTTTTTTGCTATCGGTTTGGATTAATGATCGGATTTTCAGATCATTTTATCTATGGTCACTCCAGACCTAGCATGGAGCAGAAAAGTTGGTTTCTTAATCCTTAATTTTTCGTTGTCATCGCAGTTATGGAGAATGCTATCTACGTAACTAGTAATATTGGACATCGATCACGAAATGTTTTCTTTGCTAAGTTTAACGTTCCGGTTGGTATCCGTAGTTTTTATAACAGCTTGCAGTAATATGTTGTGTTGGTAATGAGAAAGCATGGTTGAGACTGACTAGATATGTGGTGTTATCGCTACAAAAACTCTAGAAAGACTTCTATAAAGAAATAGAAGTATGGTGGTTATTAAAGTTAAAAAATAATGTTACCGAATTTAAGTTTTTTTACTTTATTTCTATTAGATAATTTTCTTAAACTGAATAGCTATTATTATGATGATGCTGTAGTAACATATATTATTTCTAGCATCGCTATTGCAAACTACAACGAATCAATGGTGACCGCAGCAAATACACTGAGTTAATAAACAATCGCTAATAATAATCATTGAAATCTCTAATAACTATAAATGTATGAACTTGTAAAAAATCATGAACCAGCAAAAAACTGTATGAATCTGTAAAATATTGTAATGAAGCTGTGTGTGCCAACTCATACCAATGTTAATTCGAAATCTCGAACAGTTTAAGGTAAGAATGTTATTTATAATCAATACGCAGTTATATATAACAGTGTAATGAGGTTCTAGTTGAAGTCTGAAAGAATTGACATGTAAGTATATTTGCATTTTGTTTGCTGGATGTCTTGTGCTATGTGCATTACTTTATCTTTCGTCACTACAGCTTTACTAACAGATATTTCCATGCACTCAAAACCTCATTAACATGAAAACCTCATTATCATTTGCTCTTGTAATGTCATATTTTTCTCTATATATCTGTCATAAAAATATATTACGCCTATCAAAAATTAGTGTCTACATGCTCGCACGACAAAAATGGTGATCTAATACTCATGGGTGTTGCAGATATGTAGTGATCAAATTCACTCGTAGCATATACTGCTATTAATCACATCGTAGTATACATGTTTACTATGTATTTGTTGCTGGAACCAACTTTAACAATCTAGAAGTAATTTAGCTTGTTGCATGACAGCAAAAAAATATAATATACATGAAGTGGTAAAAACATGATGTCATTTGGGGACGAGCAATCGAGTGGTGCGGTTATATATTACTTTATTTGTGCGGCTCGTATTTAGTGGCTAAATGAAACTACGCATGCGATTGTTTTACTTAGTAGTTAAAGTATACCATATGGCTACTTCACGCACCCCCACACAAGTATTATGTACCCCACCATATATATTATATAGCCCCACAAAGTACCCCACATATATATTTTATACCTCAACAAAGTACCCCACATATATATTACATACCCACATAAATATATTATATACCCCCACACAAGAAAATTACATACGTAATATTAGAATTTTTAGTCTGAAGAATTTGTGTGTCGGTTGTGTTTATAGAGTCAATTTTTGAAGACCATATGTTCACCCCAGTTACCCCCATATATGTGGGGTGTAGAACCCGTATTTTCTATATACTTTCACCCAAGCACAATGGACAGATATATAATGTACATCGCATCAGAATAGTAAAATGAGATACCGCACAGGGTACCGAATATACAGTTATGCCATGTGATGGGATTTCTTATCTTATTCACCCCGCTGTATTGACACTACGAAACTCACCTCCTTTTTGTTATCCCTACTTGTGACTCTTTATGTTCATATTCTACAGAATACCCACCGAGCCTGGAGTCACCTGCGAAGGCCCCGATACAATATGATAGGCCTACGAATTAAGTTTCTTTTCCGCAAAAATGATTGAAAAATTTTTTTTCCGCAAAAACACTGAACCAGGAGCGAAGGGAAATACTACATCCGAAGGCCAATGCCGCATATCGTATATACAGGACGACGTCGCCTGCCCTCCCTAGTAACCGATGTTAAAAGAGAAAGTCCGACGAGGGCCTCTACTGTGGCTGCACCGCGCGAGAATACCCGTCTTATTTTTGTATGTTTTGTTGGAGCATGGTCCTTGAAAGATCTCACGAGAGGAGAGACTCACTCAGTATAGTGGAGCGGCCTCGGTGATGGTTTTAGATGAAGAAAATTGCTCGGGTCGCATCTTACTCCACCTCTTTTTGCTTTCAAGCGGTTTTCCAGCATCGCTAAGCAATCTCTACGTCTTCCTCATATCCGCGATCATTTGAACCGCTCAAGGCCGCTACGAAATTGCCACCGCGTTCTTCGGCTACATTTGAGAGAAATGGTTTTGTTTGTAATTTGCATTTACCGATTATATATCAAAACTGCCATTCCGTTGAAGCGTAATTTGGCAGCTGTGGGAGGGTAGTAACCTGCGACGGGCTACGACACGTCACTCCGCATCGGAGTGGCCGGGCCTACACAAATCAGGTTACGGTCTTTCCAGAATACGACGAGGCTCCCTACCGTGGCTGCACGGCGTGAGAGGGCTCGTCCAAACTTTTGTGAAATGGGCCTACTCAGTGATAAGAAAAACTCACAAGGGCACGAAATCGAAATTTACTAGTCGACCCTGATTGCAAATGACAGCATCTGATTCTTAGCCTAAATTCATGCACGACCCTCTACACATTAGTGTGCAGTCCGCCGTGAACGGTTGATTATCTGTCAGACACACGCACGCTATCAGCCCTCTTTTAACAATGAACTGTAATTCGGCGACTATTGGCTACACGGCATGAGAGGATCGGTTCATGTTTTTGAGCGAACGGCTGAAAATTCGACAAGGGCAGCACTCGGAATTTTTTGGGTGACGTTTACACTTAACTAACCGTGCGTTGTGGTAGCAACCGCCTCTAGGTTGACTTAATTTTCTCCAAGCACTTATTCCCACATCCCTGCGTAACTCCCCTTCCCGAAAACCCTAATCACATCATGTAGCGAATGAAACAGCCATCCGCCAGGCAATAATAACGAAATTTGTAACCGACAAATGAGGAAGCCAGTCGAGCTTTTCGTTCTAAAGTTTGCCTTCGCGTTTTGTAGCTTCATGCTTTCGTTTCTCGGCGTTATGGTTTTCACGTCCACCCGGGTAGGTCTCTCGTCATACAGCGTGTCTCATTCGTAATCTCATTCGGAGGGGTCGTCGTTGCGCTGGAGTGTCCGAAGGATCCTCCGCGCACCTGTTAGTGCATGCGCTTGAGAGAACCAAATTAAGCACGTTTAAATTTATCTCACCTTATACTTGGCAGGTAATGGCGCTGCAGCTAGGATCCCGTAGGGCAAGATCTTTTCCTAGTACTAAGCTTTAATGCCTAGTGGTTATCAGTTTTTCTTGATGTTATGAAGAGTAACAAAAGAACATTCTCGAACTTTCCAGAAGTCTTACAAATATTCTGGATTCTGAAAGAAACAATAGAACATTGTAGAACGTTCCAAAAAGTCTAGAAACTAGTGTTCTAATTATCATGAATGTTCTCGTATGATCCGAGACATTTATATATAATCGTGTTGCTCACTGTTAGGTAGTCTCAGTTGTTTTGTTCGTGTTTCGTTGTGTTCATGTAGTTATCGATTTCCATTCAATAACTTTATTCCGTTTCTTTTACTTCAATAAACTTCATTTGTTACGTCCCGTGTTCCCTTCTTTTCACAAGTTAGCCGGAGATACGACAGGGATAATTGGCGCACTGAGTAGGATCCTCAACAAGACCAAGTTTAACAATGTCAGAAACGGCCAAACTCATCGAACTCCTACAACAACAAATGGCTCAACAGCAAGCCCAAATCGCGACACAGCAGCAAACAATGGAGGCCATGCTCACAGTACTACAGCCGGGAGCCCAGGGCACCGCTACAATTCCAGCCGTGACATCGACAATTCCGAACATTCCGGATTTCGAGCCATTTGACTCCAAATCCGAACTCTGGCCGGACCATTTCGATCGTTTCCGTACGTTTGCTGGGGCACATTCCGTTTCGGACGTCAATTTGGCTCAAATATTTCTAACGAACCAATCTAAGGACGTCTACCGTCTTCTGGGAAACTTTCTCGTCAACACACTCCACCGAAAAGCATCAGTGATCTGACAATGGAAGAAATCACAGACTTCATGAAGAATCGGTACGATCCAAGACGATTTGTGGTCCACGAACGATTCAAATTCTGGAGCGATATGGAACGGAAGCCGGGTGAAACACTGCAAGAACTTGCGGCTCGCATCCGTCAAGACGCCGTAACGTGTGACTTTGCCTCAATCAAGGATCCGCAGGACGAAGCACTCCGCTGCCGCTTCATTTGTTCAGTCAACAACGAAGCCGTCCCAAAGGCCCTATTCAAGGTCAAAGACGACGACCTGGATTTCGCCCGTGCCGTTCAAATTCCAACCGAAACAGAGGGCGCAGCGAAGGTTGCCAAGGAAACGGTTCATTGTTTCAAGCCGAAGCCCGTTCAAAAAGTCAAGCGGCGCCTTCAGCCCGAACGTAATGGGGGAAAGCAGTCCAAAAATGATATTGCCGTCGACAAGAAAATTCGTTTTCCGCTGCGGGGACAAGAATCATCATTCCGACAATTGCCGTTTCAAGACTGTTGAATGCAACTACTGTCATATCAAAGGCCACTTGGAAAAGGTTTGTCGTAAGAAGCTTTCCAAAGACAAGTCAACAGTCAGAAGGATCGATGTGGTCAACACAATCTCCAATAAACAATCCTTGCCGAAACTGGAGGTACCCGTCAAGATTCAAGGCGAAACCATTCCAATAGAACTGGATACTGCCACCGTCGGGAACTTCATCTCCAAGCAACACTTGGAGGATCTTGGTTGCTCACAGCTACACGAATCCGACTGGAAATTTCAATCCGCCAGTAAGCACGATTTGCCAGTCCATGGATCGTTCATTGCCCAAACCAGGAGCCAGGATTCCAAGGAGCCACACGACATTCAATTTACCGTATCCGAAATTCCTGATTTAAATCTGCTTGGACGCAACGCTATCCGTGATCTTGGCATTTCGATCGACAAGGTTCTCAAATCCATAGAACCGCGTCATGCCATTTTCAATCACCTGAAGCCGGATGTTAAGCTGCAGCAACGATGCCAACTGCTGTGCCAGGAATTTCCCGATCTTTGGAAGCCGGAATTGGGATGTCTCAAAGATTTCGAGCTAGATGTCAAATTCAAGAACAATGCTCAGCTCATTGTTCGGAAGGCTCGACCTGTCCCATATGCAATGGAATCGGATCTTCAGGAAGCCTATCAACAAGGGATTGCCAAAGGAATCTGGGAACCTGTTCAATTTTCCGAATATGGGACTCCCGTCGTTCTCATCAAAATGGCTTTGCTACCAGGGCAAAAGAAAGCCACGCTGCGCATCTGAGGAGATTATTCTGTTACGGTCAACACCCAACTAGGGGAACATCGTCATCCACTGCCTTTACCAGAAAATCTTACGCGAAAGCTGGGAGGCGGATACGGGTTTACCAAGATTGACCTTTCTGATGCCTACAACCAGATCAAATTGGCTCCAAGTAGCCAACGTCGATTAGCTCGCAGCACACACACTGGTGTGCTACTTGAAAAAGGTCTGCCGTTTGGGATCAAATCCGCGCCCGGTTATTTCCAACAGGTGATAAATCAACTTACCAAAGGTTTGCCGTGAGTTGTCGTTTATTTGGACGATTTACTGGTCAGCGGAAAAGATTCGGAGGATCATTATAGCAATCTTCGGCGCCTACAACAACGCCTGGAAGATAATGGTCTCCGTTGCCGGATAGAGAAATTCCAATTCGCTCAACCGTACGTCGATTATCTTAGGCACCTTCTTTCCCACGAAGGTATCGCCAAGGGACCTAAAGTTGACGATGTTGTCAAAATGCCGGAACCCAAGAACGTTTCAAGCCTCAAAGCATTTCTGGGATCCGTTCAATTTTATGCCAAATTCCTACCTTCTGATCTGGCTACAATTACGGAACCACTTTACAATCTGACGAAGAAAGATACTCAATGGACTTGGGAAAACGAGCAGAAAGCTGCTTTCCAGAAGCTAAATGATCTGCTGTCGTCCGATAATATCCTGGTCCACTTCGATACGAAACTTCCCTAGGTCTGGCATGTGACGCATCGAAAGTAGGAATTGGGGGCAGTGTTATTCCACCGATATCCTGACGGCTGTGAACGCCCAATTGCCAATGTTTCGTAGACGCTCACGGACGCTCAAAGGAACTACAGTCAAATTCAGAAGAAAGCTTTGGCAATGGTCTTCGGCCTTAAGAAATTCTACCAATACATCTACGGTAGAAAATTCATTCTGGTGACCGATAATCGCCCGCTACAAGCTCTATTTGGCCCAGGCAAGGATGTGCCTCCACTTGCTGCCAACCGACTGGCTCGCTGGGCTCTGCTATTAAGTCAATTCAATTATCAAATCGAATACCGCAAGACCAAGGATCACGAGAATGCCGATGTCCTCAGCCGCCTTCCGTCTGGGGAAGACCTCAACTTCGACGGAGAGGAAAGTGAAGATGACACTAAGATGATATGTGCACTACGGGAGATCAACGGAAAAGTGACACCAGCCGATCATGGTTCATTGGCCCGAGAATCCGCCACAGACCCGGTTATCTTAACAGTGCTGAGGTTCACTCGTGAAGGATGGCCGCAGAAGAAAAGTCATGAAGGCTCCGAAATACAGCGCTTTCGTCAAGTTGCTGACTCCTTAGCCATCATCAATGGATGTCTTGTTCTTGGATCAAGGTTCGTTATTCCGGCAAAAATGCGTCGACAAGTTCTGGAGCTGTTACACTTGGGACACTTTGGCATACAGCGGATGAAGAATCTTGCCCGCACATCAGTCTACTGGCCCAACATCGACGACGATATTGAAGCCACTTGCTGCCACTGTGGTGAGCACCAGAAAAAGCCAGTCAAACCGCCTATCCATCCATGGATGCTTCCGGAGAAACCGTGGAGTCGACTTCATCTAGACCACGCAGTCAACTTCATGGGCTCCAACTGGCTCGGACTTAGAGATGCCTATTCGAAATATCCGTGCATTCATCCCACGCAGTCAGTGTCAACCAAAGCCACAATAGAACTTCTAGAACAGGACTTCGCTCACTTTGGATATCCCACACCTTAGTTACAGACAATGCAACTGCGTTCCACTCTCAAGAATTTCAAGCCTGGTGCCGGGATCGTTCATCTAATATCGGAGCTCCATACCATCCAGCTACTAATGGATCGGCGGAATAACTAATTCAAACAGGCGCTCCGAAAGTCAGATCTTCGACAGAAACAGGCGCTGCAACAATTCCTAATGCAGTTTGCCGGACTCCCAACTCCACGGGGTACTCCCCAAAGTGAACTATTAAATTCTCGCCAAATCCGAACATCAATCGACAACCTACTTCCGTCTCCTGCTCACAAAGCTCAAGGAAGACAACGCAAGGATGCCGTCAAGTCACAAGGCCCTGAGATGGTTTCCAAGGTCATCCGATCGTATAAAGTCGGAGATCCGGTCTACGCCCTGTACTTTGGCCCGCGGAGAGACAAAGAAAGTCCTTGGGTCCTTGCTGTAATCACCAAACGAATGGGGTCTCGCACGTTCAATGTCCGCGTTCAACCGAAGGGTCCAACATGGCGAAGGCACTGGGAACAGCTGCAGCACCGTTACATAGCCTAAGATGATACTGATCCCGGGGACACCCCCGTCATACCTGCCATGGTTAGTCCCAATACAGATGTTACATCTCCTCCACTGAATAATTCCGAGCCAGCAGCTTCAGCAACTGTCCCAATGCGTCCGTCCGAAGACAGCCGGCTGCAAGCTGCTCCGGAATCGGAACCTCACTTTCTACGCCGTTCCAGCCCTGTTCGCAAGCCGAAGCAAAGGTTCTTCACGATAAACCTCAATTTTGGTGGAGAGGTGTTATGAAGAGTAACAAAAGAACATTCTCGAAATTTCCAGAAGTCTTACAAATATTCTGGATTCTGAAAGAATAGAACATTGTAGAACGTTCCGAAAAGTCTAGAAACTAGTGTTCTAATTATCATGAATGTTCTCGTATGACCCGAGACATTTATATATAATCGCGTTGCTCACTGTTAGAAAGTCTCAGTTGTTTTGTTCGTGTTTCGTTGTGTTCATGTAGTTATCGATTTCCATTCAATAACTTTATTCCGTTTATTTTGCTTCAATAAACTTCATTTGTTACGTCCCGCGTTCGCTTCTTTTTACAAGTTAACCGGAGATACGACACTTAGCGATATAAAGTACGGCCGTTAAAGGTAAAATGGAAGATCTGTTCGAGTACAGTTCAGTGTACGTAAACCAAATATCCATGTAGTAAACTCCTGAATATATACAATGTTCTTGCAAAACAGCACCGCTTTACAAACTTTCTTCTATTGCATTAAAATTTCAAACGAGTGTTACAATATATGAGTCGTGCATGCAGCTATTATCGAGCTCATAAAATATTAAAATTATATACAATTTATTCAAAGATACATAATTTAATTTTAATAAATAGCAATCACTATAAAAGCGTGAAATGAACTATCCAATTAAGAGTGAAATAAATTTTTGCACTTGTACCTAGATGGCACCTCTAACTAGTTGGGTGAACGTTATAGATTAGTGGTGAATTTTAGAACAGTTACTCAACTTATGTACTAGTTATCTAAATACAAAGACCAATGATGTAGCAGGTATGTTATGGTGGGAGGTCGGCGGGGATGGGGTAAACTTTTGAAATGTTTAGAACTAAAAGATGTTCCAAATTTTGAATAAATAATTTTTCCCAGTGTAGGATAAATTTTTATAATTCTCCCTATTTTTTCCAGTTTAACTTCAATTTTTTTTTGCGAATTTTCGCCCAAAAGAGCGCGGAGGTGCAACCCCTATACCGTCCTTCAAACCCTATGATATAGATCAGATTTCATGTAAGTTCCATAATTCTATGCGCATATACATTTTTGCTAAAACGCGACCATGGATACAAAATGAAGATCAATATTACGGTTCGAAAGGCTGTACTATAGTCATATCTACATCGTGTCCCGACAAAATTATCGTTCAAAACCTTACTACTATTCCCATTTCCGTAATTAGACATTCACTAAGAATTATTTCGTGGTCTAAACACTTCTCTATGACTTCACAATTAGGCTAAAAAGTTATACAGCCTGGTACTATTATATATCCGATACATACCTAATTCCATCAAAAAATTCTCTGTTTTCATAAATTATCTCGTCGTATGAACACTTTTGTATTACTATTCTGCTAATCGAAAAATGACAGAACCTGCTTAGTATAATTATTAAAATTCTACACATTGTTGTCGAACCAAAAACTTTTCTTCTAACAAAAAGTTATTTCCTCGTCTGAGTACTTTCACATATGTTCGTTCCGCAATTATACGCAAAAAATTTCAATAGAACTTGTTACTAATATCCGATACATAGCTAATTCAACCAAAAATTTCTCATTTCTAAAAATCATTTCAGCGCACTTCAACATTATTATTTCGTAATTAGTAGAAAAATCCCGATTGAACCTGTTACCAATTCTTGATATCTGAGAAATAAACAATTTCAGCCAAAACTTCCTCTTTTCTGTTTATTTAGAACTTAAAGATTAATAAGTTTGTTGTTGCTTTTGGTTTAATATTATTTTAACCTGACGAGGTAAGTTTGTCGTCTTTTTCTTCGTGCTATCGGCTATTCCCCGGAATTGGGTACAAAAATAAAATGGCAAATGCTGAGAAAATATATTTTTGTTTAAGCCCCTGAATTCGATTAATGAGTCAGCCGGTGCTTTGATGTTCGCCCGCTTTGGATTGGCAAATTGGTGTATAATATAATCGTTGCCATAGAGTTACAAACATTGTAGAATATCACTACAATAAAAACTTACATTGACTTACACTAACAAAAATTCTTACATTGATTTGAAAAGCAATGCTCGCCTGGCTAATAATAACTTTCGTCCTTAAATAATTTCCAAGCGATTGTTGTAAGTAACTGAATAACTACACTAAAATAACTGGAATTTCACAACACAATCTAGCAATGAACTTGGCCGAAAATGATATTCAGAATTGAAACGTGCCACTGCAGATATATACACATCATGGTAAATATCTAATAATTTGAATATATATTACATAGGTTGTTCCAGCTGTACAATCTACCTTAGTCATATTCCAATACTAAAGCTAACAAATAATGTGGTAATGTTTTTAACCTATCCTCAATGATATTTCCCAACAGGGTTCTTGGTGGTGTTGACTGTTGACTATCTCACCAAGTTGTTTGGAGCGGGGTAACAAAAACACACAAAGTACCTTACAGGAATAGCCAATATCTCCCAAAACCGTGGCGGTGCAGCTAATACGAAATTAAAGAAGCTTGAAAAGGAGTAGTCAAACTTATCAAAGGTCAAAGAACTTTGGTGGGTAGCCAATACTCTGACACATCTTCAATCGAGCATCCCACACGATACATCCTTGCAGCGTGAAAGGCCAAAAATGATTACATCATCATAAGCTGAGTCAAACATATCAAAGGTCAAAGAACTTTGGTGGGTAGCCAATACTCTGAAAGATCTTCAATCGAGCATCCCACACCAGATATGCTTGCAGGGTGACAGGCCAAAAATGATTACATCATCATAAGCTGTTCTGTAGGCCTCAGTCTCATAATAATGAAAGGAATTTTCATAGTTATACGCTCTTGGCCGTAGAAATAATGATTGAGGCACGTCATCTGAAAAGATAAATGACACCTATTTGTAAAACCAAAATTCTAAAATTTACAATTTCATCTGAAGCTTTTGTTTTACCGTTAATAACACATTTCATTTACACACATTACCACAAAACAAACAATATGCTAATATTATAAACTCAATTTAGTTGGCAGTCAAAACACGATGTACAACATATATATAAACACGAAGTAAAATGTATATGACAAAATATCGAACACAAACACCAGATGTTGGTCTTCGAACTGATTTCAGTTAATAATAATTGCTATAAGCTACGAATGGTATAATGTAAATACCACCGATCGACTATATATACAGTGATCACAAGTGCCAATAAAATAATTTGGAAGAATATTAGTTCAAGAAATATTAGCACAGCTTCAATCATGTTTATGCACTAATAATAACACAAAGCGAGAAGCTTGTTTTAATTATTACATCTTCTCCAACAAAACAGTACTACGTATTCACTGAAATTTGACTGAAAATTTTAATTACACAATTATTCTTTTTTAGAGTAATTTGAAGAAAAATATTTTCCATGAAAATACACACTACGTTAAACAATTAATAGCTAGTCGGCAAACATAATATTTGGGAATACTACCTTGGACTTAAAGAGCTTTTAGATTTTAGCTTAAGTTTGTGTAAACTAAAAGGATCTACTTATTGCATCCAATTATTACCATGAAGGCACGTGGGTTGTTTGGAACAAATAAATTGCATTAAAATGAATTCTGTCGCAACCAAAGTTGCTAAAAAAATTGAATGAAAAATAAGCATACTATAATGCCAGTAAAAATTATTAGCAGCGGTGAGAAATTTTTAGGTTGCTATGAGTCTGTGCGAAGTTATTTTGTTGGTTTTATTCAATTATTTCCATGAAGATATGTGGATTTTTAGCGTTAATGACTTGCATAAAATGCTTTCTGTCGCAACCATAACAATATAAATACACAATATAATAGTATTGCAGCAAACGCGAATAATTACATATTATGTGTGAAACAAAAATATCATATCATGCAAATAAAAAAACTTGTTCAATCAAAACACCTCTGCTTCAACTGTATTTTCTCTCTCATCATCTCGAGGCACGCTCCCACACCCAGCGCTTGTCCACATAGAAACATAAAATAATTGTAATTTTATGATTTATTACCGAACACACACAGCCTTTCAACATCTCGACAAACGATTACGTGAACACAAAACGACCGTCGATCGCGTGTACCATTAAAACAACCCAACAATGGAATGCCATCGTGTCATCAAGATCCAGTCGCACTTGAAATAGAAGCGAATGTATCCTATTTCGGTCTCTAAACCAGGTAATAAAATTTGACCGACATTTTACTAAATATAATTACCTGCTCATATCATAATGATCCCACAGGTGTAACAAGTACCAATAGTATCCGCGTTGCCATTTTTGTCTACATAGCTTTTCACGTTCGCGACCACAATCAATGTTAACGAAATTATTAGCACATCATTCAAGTGTTCATCTGGCATTTGATTTTACTCAAAATATCTGCGTTACGGAATAAACTCAAGCGCGATATTGAGATATTTCAAGGTTTCGGCAAATTTTAATCCGGCATGAAGGTAAGACAAATAAGCTATGCGACCACAGTACAATAATTATGCAAATACATTCACAACAATTAAAATTACCATATCATTATAGAAAATAGAAAGCACCAGAATGAAAAGCACACCATAGTACGAAAGTAAACGTCAATCTGAGAAAACCTGAAAAAGATATGCAACGTTAATAAAACATAAGAAGATTACTAAAGTAATAATGATAATAATTATCAATATTAAGTAGAGATGTTAAAATATCAAATAAACATCGAAAAAATATGCAAACCCTTGCTCAAAACATTTTGAAACGTGAAAATAAATAGCAAGGCAGGAAGCAAACGTCAAGTTGAGAAAACCTGAAGAAAATAACGCAACATTGACACTTCACAATATAATAACTAGTAGGTAGCTTTTTTATCACCAAATTGGTGAATTCTGAGTGTTGAATATGCAATTTACAGATACAGTCACGAATAAAAATATGTGCACAAAAAGACTGAGCGCCACAGACTTGGTTTATAAACAATCGTTACAACGTTCGTTTGCGTTTTTGTTCGCTTATAAGCGAACGGAAAAATAAAATACGTTCTACAATACAAAAAATTTGTTTACGCTTATGTTTGTTTGGAAACAAACGTTGTAACGCTCGTTTGCGTTTCGCGTTCGTTTTTATGCACTTATTTTTTCCGTCACTGGGATACACACAACTATATTGATCATCAGCAACCGAGTATCAGCGATGTTGTTTGAATAGTTGAGAAGATACACATGACCCAATTTCCTTGAAATGTAG
Organism: Trileptium ribeirensis; assembly: GCA_030248225.1. Classification (NCBI taxonomy): domain Eukaryota; kingdom Metazoa; phylum Nematoda; class Enoplea; order Enoplida; family Thoracostomopsidae; genus Trileptium; species Trileptium ribeirensis. The sequence continues at coordinate 4,386 of JASANE010013613.1, read as the reverse complement.
AATTAGATATAGGATAAATTATTACTCTTCAAAATGTGACCAATACACCCATATAGTACTAGTGGTTTAGGAGATATTACCATTTTCGTGTATCTCAGATCCTATGGGATCACTGCAAAACCCTGTTTGGCAACTAGTAGATATCATGCTTTCAAATAAGACAATCCGCCCAGCCAAAGCTGTGTTATGCATGTAATCCTAAAAACACAATAGCGGACATTGTCAAGTTTCAACACTTTTCACGGCTAGTAAGAATTCTCCGCTTCGTTCGTTTCACTCACAATACTTAGAATTCTATAAAACGTTCAAGCTAACCAACTACAAGAGTCTGTAGCAATTAACAAAGAGACTAAGCATGTCTGATCAGCAATAATCATGAATAGCGGCTTGTGCTTCGAAATTAAGTTTAAACAGCCTGCTCTATAAACAAGGTATCAAGCCTCTGATCAATTATTATTTTATGTTATAAGTAAATAAGATAAGACAAGTTCACTGTAAATTATGTAAGTATAAATATCAGTACTTTCTCATGTTTAAATGAGCTTTATATACCGAAGTTCGCATTCTAGCCGAATCCGTTATACTATCTCCAGTTACTACATTACTGCCAATTTCGCTAGATTTTGTTAAAACATTTGGATTTGGAATTCTTAACTCGTTAGAGCTTTGTCGATTACGGTCATTAATGGCTCAAAATGTACGCCTTGCGTCTTCTGAGGCAACCTCACTCTGACTACGTTTTGGGCCCCGTTTGGCCCAAAAATGTTATATATAAATTTGCAAAATTTGATTGGTACATGTATAATGCGGCAATCCGTCGGGCGATGTTGGTATTTTTTCTATGTGCGATTTAGGGTCCACAAATATTGCTGCAAGCACTTGTATATATATCCCCCGCTGCCGAGCAAGGTTTGAACAAGTCTTTTTCAGGTCAAACTTGACCCAAAGTTAGTTGTTATCGAGCATAGCTTGGCAAAGCCTGGGCCGATTTGGTTCAAATTTTCACATAATTCATGTGGCTTACCCATAGCAGTAATATTACTTTCAAACATTCTCGTTTTAGGGAATTAGGGGGTGATAACTTTTTATTCAGACCAGATTTCATGGCGTTTTGATGGAATTTTCTTCATAGCTGAGCCGATTTAGCTTAAATGTTCATAGCAGACATATGGTTACACGACTTATGTATCGCACAAACATCTTTCTACATCTATTTCGTCATAGAATTATGGGAGCAACAACCCTCTTTGAGGTGTGAACTTGCCAAACTTCAATCATTACTAAGCGTATTTTGTCGATAGGTAAAAATAATTTGTCGAAATCCGTCCACGCGAAAATGAGTTATGAATGACAGCAAGAGGCAAAAAAAATTTTTTTCAACATTTTTCTCTAGTGTCATCAGTGGAAACACCGCTCGCCCCGTTTCAACAACAATACAAAAAACTGACATTATGCCCAACCGACATCTTCTAGCTGCGAGAAAATGAATAAGACAGCGTAAACAAACTATTGACGAGTTTCGCCAGACGATAAATAATTTTGTCAAATGGCTTTCATTTAACGTTGACAAATATTCCGCATTCTACAGGTTGCACCATAAAAGAAGTACGTGTTACAAATGGGGTCCACGCTATTTCTAGCCTACCTAAATAATAACTAGTGTCGATATTAGTAAGCCTCATTCCCCTGTGAACCTTCAACCCCCAGTAAACAAAAGTTATTACTCTAAGTATCAAACAAAGCCACCATAACCTTGAACATGCTTATAAAATAGTTACTAAACGCAGATGATAGAAACTAAATATGTATTTTAGGAGTGAGAAAAACCAGCCCCCTACAATTTTCCAAATTAAACTATAACACACATGTTTTTGGCTCATCGGCACACCGGAATTGTTATTTTTTATTATTATCATATTTACATCATTATTGAGCCTTAGCAGGATGTCAACGCTTCTTTGTATTCACTGCCTTCGTTTGTAAAAAAGTCTTCCAACCGCCACTGCAGCGTTTCAAATGTCGGCCGTTTGTTTTCGTCTTTGTGCCAACAGTCCAGCATAATTTCGTACAACGACTGTGGACAACCGGACATTCGGTGCATCCGATAACCGTTTTCAACTTGATGCAATACTTCTGGATTTGTCATGCCTTCAAAACGATAGATTGTTGGTACAATATGGATAGTATAGTACTAGCGTTACGGGCAGAAATTAAAGAAACTTTTCGCGAATCGTTCGTGAAAGATTAACAGCTACTCAATAAATATTTCCACATAATCCTTTGCAGCTGGCGCGAATTAACCTTAATTGTTTGGGTTTCACTAAAACAATGAGGAGCTGTTGCTTGTTTCCTGCGAAAAACAACACAGTAGAAAACGCACGCCCCACTACAAACCAGTTTAGGGCTTCGCTTCGCAATATCATGTGTTACAAATGTGACACTCTATGGAGGAAATGGTTAAATACCTCAAAGTCGAAATCTCAGGTGATGGATTAACATCCGAACTCGGATACTGTGAAGATAGTTTGTCACATGAAACAGTTTAATGTTATACGTTTAATATCACTCTTAATTTAACCGATATTAAACCAATAACATACTACTAATAAAATCCGTATATCATAAAACAGCAATATAATAACCGTATCATACCTGGATAAGGAATGCGGCCGTAGGTGATCAATTCAGTAAGCAAAATGCCGAAGGACCACACGTCAGATTTAACGGTAAATCGATTATACTGTGCAGCCTCAGGCGCTGTCCATTTAATTGGAAAGCGTGCGCCAGGTCGCGCCTCGTACTCGTCTTCCTAAAATAGAAAACTATAATAATTACTACGAAAAATTTGACAGTAATGTAACTAAAAATTCTTAGAGCAGATTTTAAGCGAACACAATGACACAATAAAGTTAGTGGCACAGAGAAATCTTTAAAGCAAAAATACCCATTAATGAACTGCATAAAAAGTTTGTACTGCATTGCAGAAAATTAAACACTGAAAGAAAATAAAAACAAATTTCAAACATATATTATGCCTTTTTAGCAAGCATGCTTTATTCAAACCAGACCGACTCAGTAGAGACCAACAATAGCAAATAAAATCATATGTTCATCATATACTGCTTGCGTCATTCTCATAAACTAACTGTTACTTTTGTAATAGATACTACTTATATGATTGCAGCGACATCGATTCTGAACATTTGAAAACAGAATAGAATATAGAATTGATGTAATGCTGTGAATGGGTATTTTCGTCTGTAACTATATTGTCTATTCCACTCTACGGACGTAGCGTCCACATGCATATCCAACATGAGCTTTGCTCACAGGCTGATGACGAGAAAAACATTTTAATCACGACTTGGTCACAAAACATTTCTAAATTTCAAGTAATTTCAAAATATTCCCTTCTTTAAATACCGTCATAATTTCATTTATGGGTGCGGGAGGGAACCAAAGCAAAAAAAGCAATTCAGCGGACCATAACAGCCCACAAAGAATATAACAACCATCTGTTATTGAAAACGTAGATCCGCTACATCTAGTTATTTTTTATAGCGTAAAGAATATTTGCACTTAAATACCGTTTACGAACCGTGTATTTATTTAGCATTCCTAAACTGCGGAAGCTTATACTGTAGAATGTCATGGACCTCAGGGAAATCCGGAGGGTTACCGCAGCATAAACTAACTCCTAATGCGGTGCAACAATAGTTGGCGAATAATGCCAAAATTGTAACATAACATTGACTCATTAAATAATTACGAATATGTGTTAAGAAATGAAAAATTTACAAATTTTGCACAGTTAACTAAGCTGTGCAGACACACTGAATTTAATTGAAAAAATCGCTGGAAACGATTCGAAGTCATTGACAGCTAACTTTTTTATAAAATCGACAAATCCATCAAAGTAAAAAAACGGTCTATATCAAAGCTTTTAGGTATCAACAAAATGTAAAAAATCAGAGATACCACAGCTTTAACTTACCGTTTGCCTTCAAGTATTTCAATTCTGCAGCCAAACTTTTATCAAAGCACAAACTTATTAGCATCTTTCTTAGCATTACATTGACGCAAAATCCTATCATTTAATAAGTTTTGTCCGTCTGTCATCGAACCAAAAAACATCCCTATGCGCCGCTTACCTTCATAAGGAGCCTGGCTAGACCAAAGTCAGCAATCCGCACGCTTATTCCATCACCGACGAGAATATTACGAGCAGCCAAATCGCGATGAATATAGTTTTGCGATTCCAAGTACGCCATGCCAGAAGAAATTTGTGCTGCGATATCAATAAGTTGAGGTAGTCGACATTGACGGCCACTGCCTAAAAATCCACAAAATTATACTATATAACGCTCATCTAAGTTTGATCAGGGT